>JAUBNY010001036.1:5970787-6007536 GCA_032275445.1 Crypturellus soui
GAGAACATTTATGTGTCTATTCTCTTCTATAGGTGTAGAAGACTGAGCAAGAGATTGTTGTTCTGAAGGAAGATTCAGTATTGTTGGAGAGTATTGTGTTATGCAGGTTGCATGTGTAATAACAATCTTCCTAGACAAAATTTTTTTTCAGTTTTAGGCAGACGATTTCATTGGCCTGTTTCCATACTGCTAACTAACAATAGGCAAGAAAAAAAAAGTCAGCTGAAGCATCCTTATCAGTAATGTTCTATTAAATTATTGTCCTGTATTTATTTTTTATTAATAGAGGTTCTAGCTACATCCGAGAGAGCAAGAGTCAATATGTTTAGAGAAACGCAGGCACACACAATTTAGCAGAGAATAACATATTTTGCATAGAAGTTGTAAACAAAATTATAGAAGGAATGAAGAATTTTATCTCTCATTCTATAGATTTACGCCAAACCTATAGGAAAAATCAAGATCACTTTAATCAACAGTATAGTTTTTAGAATAATTTTTTTTGATATTGTTATTTCTCCACAGAATCTGTCTGATTTTTCTTTTTTTTTTTTTTTTTTTTTTTTTTTCCAGATCCAGAGGCATTTTATAAGAGCAAACACAGGCAAATGTGGTGAGGAAGCATCAGCAGGAAAGGCAAATATATCCACTGTCAAACTTTTGTTAAGCCTTTAGTTAACCTATTTCCTGTAACTAATTACATAGGAGTCAGTCATACTAATTAGTGAATTTTAAGCTAATGGATTGTTTGGATTAACTAAGGAAAGCAAACTTATCTTGTCTCACCTTCAGATGACAAAGGGAAATTTCTTTATTTTTTTGCTGTCTTTTGGCCATGTTCTCTCCTCCTCAAAAAGTTCTCAGTTCACAAGGTTAATCAAAAGATATAGACTGTTTGTAGGTTGGGGGAGTGCACAAACTCCATGTGTGTGTGTATTATAAAAAGGATGTGTTTGCAACGGCATGTAAATTACAAAGGATAATGTCATAGTTTATACGTTATTTCCTTTAGTAAGTATCTTCTATTCAAATCCAGATGGTGCTTTGAGAATTTTCTGCTACTGGAAAAAGAGCCTCCTTCCTCTTGGCTGCCGAACATCCTTGCACCACACCTGGGAGTGACGCTGGTCACATTCCCTGGTCTCCTGGCTTTGGATCTGAATGTTCCACCATGTTATTATAGCGGAGATGTTCGGATCAAGTCCCTAAGGTGATGTTTCTGTTTTCTCTGGAACGTACATAGCATGCTGCTGTTGAACTCTAACATCCTTTCTATGTTTCGTCCTTTCCCCATCTGTTGAAAATCCTCTCTGCTGGTTTACCAAGAAAAGAGGAAGAAAAGAAAGCTATTCAGTAGAGAACTGAGTTATTTCCTGATTTAATAAATAAAACTGGAGAATCTTGTTGCTATTTTGTTTTACTATTTTTGAGTAGAAAAGCTGCAGTATTTTTAGAAACAAATGAGGAACAAACTTAATTTTGCTTACAGAATTTTGAGTGTTTGCCAGATCCATGAGACTCTCCTGGGAGTCCAAACTATGTTACAGCAATACAGTGGCATTTTGTTTCATTTAGTTCTGAAGGATCTTTCAACCCTTTAGATTCCCACGCATTTTACAAACACAGAATCAAATGCATGGAAGTCACCAGAGAGCTGAAGTTACTTTTGAGTTGGGATAGGAAATCAGTTGGAGATCAGCTGTTTTGTCCAAGAAGTGAAGCAGGCTGACAAATCCATAGAAAGAGCAGGAAGCAAAGCAGGTGGAAGGCACTCCGGCAAAAATTAGCTAATATGACCACAGTTATGAAACACACAGATACATGGTCAGGACCGACTTGCACACCTCAGTAGAAGGCAGCAAGTCAGATTCTCTGTTTATGTGAGCAGATGATTTTCAGTCGTGTTAATGGAGTGATCCTGCTTATATCAGAAGGGAATTTAGATCTAATATTCCAGACTAGCATCCTGATATGACAGTGTGCATTCAGAGATGTAAGACTGCTGTTGTATCGCAAGCTCAACACCCCTCTCCAGCTCTGAGCTTCTTGGAGGTCTGCCATTAAAGAAATACCATCTGCAGTCCTGTTAGGCAGAACTGATGATGGCATGAACTTGCCATGTAGGTTTCTGCAATATTAATTATGTGTAAGTAAGTTAATCATGCTGACCCACTATACTCAGTTGTGAGGCTGAGCACGTATTCCCAGGAGGCACATACACAGACACACATATGCTATATATATATATGTATACACATATATATACAAACAAACTTTATCCTGTTCCTCTATCTACCAAGAATGAAAGGCTATTAGTAGAAATATATACATATATATATGTATATATGTTGTTTTATATATGTGTGCTTCTGCACTCAGTCTACTTCATAACTGGCCCCTGGAGGCTCCAGTGCCAGTGCTGAGGGTCAGGGCATGACCAGACAAGCACGCTGAGCAGCAACCTGCTTACGTGGGACTGGTCCTGTTTATCCAACTATTTGCTCTTGTGCCTCTGACCTCCTTCTCTTATGTGGAGACAAGTCTTTTATCACATATCCCAACAGTGTCATAATAGGGAACAGAAAAAAGACACAAAACCATGCACTTCACATTTTTAATTGGCTTTATTTCAGTCCTTCAACTTAAGTAGGAATCAATTGTGATGGATATTTTTCAGGAATGCTTTCGTCCCCCATTGCTCAGGGGCAGTCTGAGCCAGGAGATCCCCCAGAGTGTTTGACAGCAGTACTGATAACTGTAGATTTTTCAGAGCAATGAGGAACAGTCATCCATTTTCCTTATCACTTTAGCTATTTTTTTTCAGATGGACACTTAAGTCAAAGATGTAAATCATACTGACTGAGTTGCTGAACAGCAACAGCTGTCAGGTCTTTCCAGTTTCATTTCAGATGGAAGAGCTGTTGCCGGTGCAGACTTGGAGAATAGGTTCAGTCCAGCATTTGTCTTCAATCTTTGAATGCTAGTCCTTAAACAGAGGAGCTGGATCACAGGTACCTGCCTCTTTGAGAATCCACAAACAAGTACTATTATATGGCTTTAAGAGAAGGGTTCTGCATTGAATAGGCGCTCTTTTCAGGGAAATTAGGTAAACAAACAAACAAGCAAACAAGAATCTTCCCACATTTTCCAGTTGTTTTCACAGCCCCCTGTGAATAACCTGCAACATGCCAAAGAACAATGCAGCAGTTCTTCTCTGATCTTAGAGAAGCTTTGGAAAGACTGCACTTAATCACCCTTTGGTGCCTCCCTCCCTCACAGTGGAGTACGGCAAGTGTAACTTTCTCTGGACATATAGGGTTATTTTTGCAAATCCTTCAGGTTTCTTGAAGTGATAACAGCAATATGACTGTATTCCCAAACTAGCTGGATTCATCATAGAATTACTCAGATTAAAGAATTTTTTAAAAAAATGACTTCAAATTCTCTCTCTCTTTCTCTCTGCTTTGGTTTTACTTTGTTTTGTTTTCCCAAACTATTCAACATCCAGCTATTTATCTACCTTGAGAAAAACAATATCTTTCTGGTGCAAGCAATTTAAATCTGCTATTACAGATCCTACAGATTGCTTAGAAAATGGTTGCAATAGAAGGAAATCAAGAAAGTCTATTCATGCTCAGGGTAATCTATGCCTTGTTTAAGAGTGCTCTCTTTTTCTTTAATTTTTCTGGTTTTGACTAAAGAAAACAGGTACCCAGGGAGCTGAGGAGAGATTTGGTGAGCTGTGATGGAGGGTGACCCCTCATATTGGGGTTTGCCTTTTTTCAGTAATGTGACATTTTTCGCTCATATTCAGTATACTACAGGCTCCTGGTCCTTACGCATTCCCTACCCATTGTTTGTGCTGCTGCTGATCCTACCTAGTTCATTTTTTTTTCTGCTTCAGTGTAATCCTGGCCATTTCAGATTATTTCCTAAATTGGCTGAGATCATTAGAATTCAGACCCTTCCCCTCAGTGTGCTTGCATTTCCTCTCATCTTTGTGTGGTCTATAAATAATATCAAGGTTACTATTGGAGACTTTGAATAGGACCAGAGCAGTAGAAGTCCACTTGATATATCCTTCCATTTTGACACTGAATCACTGATAATCCAAATATGAGATTTTTTTGCATCAATTTGTATCCCTTCTGTGCAGTAACAGCTTAATCTACCCTTGATTGTTTATAAAAATGTCATAGGTTACAGTCAAGGTCTTCCTGAAACCAGCAGTGCTACTGCTCTTCTTCCATCCACAAGACTTGTTATTCTGTTGTAGAATAAAATGAACTTGCTTTGAAATGCTTTGTTCTTGATCACTTCGCAGTGGCCTCTATTCATTTCATTGCTCTCTTCTGAATTCTCAAAACCAATATGATTTGTTTGCATCTTTTTTCCTGAGAATTGATGTTAAACTAGCCACCATTCAATTCCCTGACTTTTCTTTCTATCACAGTTAAGAGGTGGTTATCTGTATCCTCTTCAGTGTGAGATAGCAGAACTGTGTTCCTCCTTGTGGATCTTAATCAGAATTTTGACTTCAGTCTTGCTTTTTGAATTTTATTTTCCAAGACAGGAACAATTAAAATAAATGTTACATGTGAATAAGTGATATCCACAATACATGGTCTTTGCAAGGAGGGAATGCAATCTTAAAATTGTTTCTCTTCCTTGATAGATGTATTCCAAAGTCAGCATCTCAGGCTATAGCAATTGCATTTCTATTTCACAACATGCTTTCTCCCATGCATCTGGAGACAGACCCATTATAAACTGTGATGATGCTTCTTGATTACCCTGAATTCTTCAGAAAGAGGAAGCATCAGGAAGAGTTTTAATTTCGGTTCCTGTGCTCCTGGCCAGAGGGTTCAGATTCTATCTGGAAAGTGGAGACATCTACTCCTATCTTTCATAATCTGACTGCTGTATCTCTGTTTAACTTAAAAGAGGGCATTTGTGCTAACTAGGTAATTAGGGGCCTCAAATGTTATATCTTGTGGTTTCAAATTGCTTTGGATTTTTATTTTTTCACAGTTAGTAAAGACAGCAAGAAGGAATCAATATTCCTTAGAAACGAATTTGCCTATATGAGTTTTATGAGTCAGTAGACTATAAAACTCTGAAAATATGGAAAAACTATATGGTATGAATATAAGAAGGTGTAGCAAAGCCTTATACCCTCTGCTACGAGATTCTGTACGCAAGATCACTCTGCACTTACTGTTTCACTGTTTTTCCTAATAAATGCACCAAGCTTCCAAATAAAACATACATATATATTATAGCTTTCAGGCTAGAAATTTGTGCTAGGATCTGAAAGATAAATGGGATTGGTTTTGGCATGTTCAACAGTGTTAGTATCTAGATATGTTAAATATCTGCCCTTTGTTGTAATTATGCCTTCAGATTTCACAATTAAACCCTAGACTCTACCAAATTTGATACAGTTGTGCCTTAGCAGCCATGTCACACAGATCTGCTACAGTCAGCTGCTCCTGCAGCTCCTACCCTGACTCTTTCTGAAAGAGTTCATAAGCTTAAAGTGCAAGGGCAACTCTCAATGTGCTTTTGACCCAATTACTTGAATAAGTGCTCACTAGGAAGGCTTGCCCATGAGGAAGCACGCCAGGAAATAGATATGTTCGCTTGGAAGGAAATAGAAAATATTTCCCCCCCTTATTACACATTTCTGATCACATCACAAAATATAATATGATCAACAAAATAGTTGATCATTACTTTTAATTAGTACTGTGCTGCTGTCCTACAAATATATCCATCTGTAATCCAGTTGCTCCACCCTTTCTAGTTGCCAAATCATTGCTTTCCTTCTCACTTTATTTTTAAAAACATTCATTGCATTTGAGGAAAGTCTATTTAAAAATTGATTTGCTACGTGAGAGGTAAAAAGAGCAGAGGCTCCTTCAAAAATATTGTATGAGCAAGGTCTGTTTAACACAGCTTTCTGTCCTTACAATGTTTTGGTGACTGCATCATTCCTCATGTTATTGTGCCCTTTAGTCCAAATAACATCATTATATTGTGTTTTCCATCTGCACTCCGATGGCCAATCGCCAATCACAATGTTTCACATTGAAATAGCAAGGATATGCTCTAATTACCTCCCTAACAAAGAGTTTGATTACATCTAAATTCCTGGATTCCTGAAGACCATTTTTCATGGTATCAGCCTATTTGCTTCTGACTGATTACCCTTTCAGCTCTGCTAACCTCTCACTTCTTTGCGCCACAGCAGAACATCTTTAATCCAAAACAAAAATTAGTGAAGGTAACACCATCATAAAAGGGACAGTTGAGAAATTTCTGTAGTGTCCCAGGTTTATCACAGTAACAAGTTGTTTCTCCGTGATGAAATATTACAAGCGGCGAGGACATCTTGCAAGGCCCAGTTCCTTTAATAGCACAACCCCCTCCCAAACCTTTGCCGTGTCTAGAACTGTTCACCTGCCTGTTTGGTGTTGTCTAATGAAACTGTTCAAAAACACGATAACAGGAAGAGCAGCAAAGGCCATGAGCTTGTCCACACATGGACAGGAATTCACTTTGAAAAAATACATTTGCTCCCAAATCTGCCTCCTAAGGCATTCAAGAAAAGTTTAAACTTACTATGTAAAATATCAGTAGGGATAATAATTTCCTTTCTTGAAAGTCAGTGACCTCTCCCTATCCCTCGACTTTCCTTCTTGCCATTTCCCTTTTCTCCCTTCTCTTTCACCTTCCCTTCCCCTTCACCTTCCCAGAAACACCCCCAGGGTGCAGATAAGGGATGAAGCAGGAGTACAGCATCACAGGAGCAGCTCCTTGTCTCTAAGAGTTGCTTTCTATCACAAATGGTCAAATTCTACCTGGTCCAAGGCAGCAGGGGTAGGACCCACAGACCAGATATAGCTTATATTTGATTTCAGTGGTTGCTGTGGGTGTAACTGGACTAAAGCAGGCTCTCAGGGTGCCTGCTTGTGTCATGGCCATGGTTGGGCTGTTCTGGCCAACAAATCCCCCACGTGGGCTCTGAAGTTTGGCTCCTACCACCAAGGCAAAGCGGTGGGGGAAACGGGATGTGACAGAACCTTACAACACCCAAAGAGTGACATTCAGCAGAAGTGCATGCAACTGCGACCCCTCAAATCTGGCAATTTCTTCATTACTAGATCAGATCGACTGGTTTAAAGAATTATATTTATATGCCAGCACCAGGATATTAATATTGAATTATATGAATGCACATTCAAGCCAGAGAAACTGCAAATGCTGTTTGTCAATTTGAACACACAGTTCAATACGCAGGTAACGTCTCAGTTTAGGTACTCTGACACATGCAAAGTGTTTAGGAAAGAAGAAAAGCTAATCTGCAGTAAAATATATGAACAAAAATGCTCGAGACCTCAGAACTTTAAATTCTCCAGGAGACCCCAGGACTACTTTATAGATGCGAGTATCCCCAAACACTCCTTTTCTGTGTTGATTTGTACCACCTGCTTTATTGTTTTTGCCTTCCACACTATCAGTTCAGTTGCACTTTTCCTGTTTTGAAAAATCTCCAGCTCTCATGACATTTTAAAGTGACCTCTGTATAGAGTGAGTGTGCCAAATTCTAGGCTCCTAATAGCATAACTACATTTAGTTAGGAATTTAAAATGTCCAAAGCAGCAATTATTTGAATCCCTAGTCTCTAGAAAAAAAAAGCAACTAAACAACTATACATTCTTTATAGAGAATAGAAGAATGGGTTGCAGCATAGAAAAGAAGTCTAGAAGAATAAACGAGATGATAGACTAGAGAGGTCTATGTGCAACAATGATGCATGTTGTGTGGCTGGTTTTATAGAAGCCTGGTGGATGGTATTGAGCTAAAATCTGTGACTACAATTTGTTTTTCTGTGACTAAAATCTGTTTGCAAAAGATTTTACCAGGAGTGTAATTTTGCCTCAGTGACTCCATTCCTTGCTACTGTTACTGAGGAGTTAGAGTCTCCTGTCCTCTAACACTCACAGGGGTGAGTTTTAATGGTAAGATTGAGAATTTGTGCCGCCACAACCCTTTACTTATGTCAGAGACCAAAATGAGTTCTTCCTTAAAACAGCTATCCATAAATCTTCAGTCTTTTCCCAGAGTTTATGTTCTCTGGACCCGTTCTGCCTGCTTTCTGGCAACTGTCTCCAAAGTTGGACCCATCTCTGGCTTTTCCAGTGATGGATATAGAAGAAAGGTGACCTTTGTGTTTATGTATAACGTGCTCTAGGCGACCCTGCTTGAGCAGTGGAGTTGGGCTAGATGATCTCTAAAGGTCCCTTCCAACCTCAACCTTTTTTTTTTTTGACTCTCTGCTTGGCCATATCAATTTAATTTTATGATGTTCAGGATCTCTCTCAGCCTTGAGACTTCATGTTCTGGACTGTAAAACCAGCAGGCAAAAGTTCCTGTCAGCACTGCAGCTCATAACAAGCCAAAATAAGCACGTGCCCTTATCTCAATGTCTTAGCCCAACTGAAAAGTCACGGAGAGTCCAGCGTAACACCATGGAGCCAGTGTGAACTTCCCACACACCGAGGCAGGACAGAGGGGTGAAATATTCCTCTTCGTGTGGTCAGCATAAATGCTGCGGTACCACAGGATGCTAGCAAATGGAGATAAAAATAAATAAGCTGCTAGAACGCTTTTCAATTAAATTGATTTTCTGAAGCAGTCCAGGTTTTTCCTTGGTTAAAAGCACAGTGTCCACGCGATAGAAGCAATGAGCAGCTTAGGCAGCCAGGCCTGGGAGCAGATCCTAACCCCAGGAAAGCTCCTTCACGTGCTTAACGTTAAGCTCATGCTTAAATGCTGTGCTGGAAGTAGATTGGGTTGCTTAGCACCTTAAAAAATTCAGCCTTCCGAGTTTAAGATTTCTGGAGTTCATTCACATCAGCTCCACGCTTCATTTTACAAGTCAAGAACTGTTTGGCAGAGAAACATGAAATATATGTGGATTTGCTTTTTTTTTTTTTTTCTTCCCTCCAAAACTCAATCTCTTACAAATAAATACCAAGATCTATATAAAGCATTATTAAAACAAGTACAAAAATAATGCTAAACTATAAAATCTGGTGTATAAGAATGAAATTATGTGGCAGAATTATAAGGCTGAAGCAGGAAATTTATTGTAAGTCAAGAAAGCTAGTGGTGAGGATGATTTTCTTATAGAAATTATTTAGCCAAAAAAAAAGGAATCAGAAGGAAAGGAATACTGAAGCCATGAGATGAGAATTTTTACATACATCAGAGAAAAAAGTGATAACATCATTAATTGCTCCACCCAGAAATAGTCTGACCACTATACAGACAAGAACAGAAAAGATAGGCAGCATCCAAGGAAGAAAACTTAGATCATTCATGCAGAGGCTTATGTATTGAGAAGCTTTTATTGAATCACCACAATACTTTGGATTAGTTACACTATGGCTCTGAAATACCAAATTATAATGTAGCATTTTTCCCAATGAAAGGACATAAAATAAGGAAGCATGAGGCTTTGGTCACTGAACTAAGCTGAATTTTAAGAGCCAGTCTCAGTCCGGTGCAGAGAAGCAATTTCTTCACGCTCTCTCATAGATTCTAGTGCAGACAACTCCTTTCATGGCACATTCCTAAGACACAAAATAAAATATTATTTTTAAACTCTCTCTGATGGTAGGTGCATCTGCTTGAGCGACCACCAAAGTCAGTGAAAATCCAGACATCATATTACATATCTCCACATAAGTTTCAGGGCAAACAGCAAGACTATATTTATATTACTGTGGGAAAAGCGGCTGTTTTAACAGCATCACTCTTAATTAAATGGTATATAGTGATAAATACATTGCAAAATCAGCAGTGAGCTGGTAGATAGGCAGCTCCTTCAATTTTGCTCATCTTCCAGAAACATATTTACCTTCCTTGGTATTACTGACATGACAGAAATACCAGCCCTATCTAGTTCATTATACCACAGTCCCTGAACACCTTCAATTTTAAAAAATAATTTTATTTGTGAAAGCGAGAGCGACCAACATAATTTCAGAGCTCAAACCTGTGGCCAATAAAACTTTGCATTTATGAAGCACAAAACGTTTCTGCCGTGCCCCAGCCCTGCCAATCTGCATTAGCGAGGTGAGCCTTGCAGAGGGCAAGGCATCAGTGGAAAATGGTTGCTTTGCTCAGCTCTTCAAAGGTGTTTTAATAATTAGGAGAAATTCACTGAGCAATGCAGCCACAGTAAAATGCAAAAGCAAACCAACCTTCCAAACGTATTGGATTCTAAATCAAAATGCAATTAGAACAAGCTCAGTCATTAAGGCTTAATGTTGCTGTTTTCAAACAATTTATCCACCCTAGTTTTGCTCCACTCTTTAAAAAGTTTAATGAGCAAAATACTTTTCTTCATCCAACGGCAAAGCTTTAATTCTATTAAAAAATAATACAGCTAAGGTCTCCCAAACGTATGATTATGCTGGCCTTGCTTTCCCGTGCTTTCTGTGCAACTGTTAGGTAGGTCAGCCCTGATGAGAGATACCGAGGAAAAGTCACCACTCCCCAGCCTTCATCACAGACTCAGTTCCCTGAGGACTAAGGGCTTTTCGGGTGAGCTGTCAGAACCTGTCAGTCCCCGTTGTGGTTCATCATCACAAGCAGAACTAGATGCAGAGATAGCAGCTTTCCTGCAATAAATCTCAGGCACTTGCTTAGTGAGCCAGGCATACTGACATGGACAGGGCAAACACAGGTGTTTTGAATGGATTGGCAGTAATGAAAATAGATGTGGGAAAAGTTCTAATATAAGTGTTCTAAGATGGATGTGCTTTATTCTGAATATGAAAAAATGAGAAAGGAAAGAAAGACACAGCCAGCCCAGGGTTGGATGATCTGGCTTGCAAACTGTATTTCACAGGTGTGTCCTGCTCGAGTGGCTCATTTTTTTAATAACCTCTAAGGCAGTGAGTATGTTCTCAGTTCATGGCAGCTCTGCCCATATAATGACTTTAAAAGAAGTTTGTTGTACGGAATAAGATTTATTTCCTCACAGCTTGTTTCCTAAGCTCATTTCCCTTTAGTTCTCTGATAAGACAAAGGGAAAACCAAAGGTGACAGATGATTTAGCCTGAAATAAACTGAAGTCTGTGCCACTCTACGGTTTGGTAGTGAACAAGGAGGGAGAACACAGGTACTTACCACCACCATTTTCCCATCAACCAGCCTTCTCCTTATCGTGGTCTCTTTGCCGTTCCACTTCTGCACGTGCACCAATGACCCTTTCTCAAGGGTTACGACACTCTGCAAAGGCCATAAAGATAGCTTCAAAAAGTGATCCAAATTTGTAGTCTAGAGTAATAATTCAATTTTCAGTTAGCAAGATGCACACTTCTTCCTCTCTCAGTACTTTTCTCTCTTGGATATTTCATTGTGGAAAAACTCTTCCTGGCTCTCTTCTGGGATGTCAAGATCTCTTAGAGATCATTTTAGATATCATTAGCCACCTTACCTTGACTTTCCGGTCATCTGCTGTTATTTCATCAAATTGCTGGCCCAGTTTGAAGGAGATCTCTGTGTTTTTGAAGGTGCTTTCCGTTCTGATAGTTACTATGTCCCCTTTCATACTGATGATCACATCGGGCCTTGCCAGGCCACCTAGTTTCCTGGCAGCTAAGCCCACTCCTATGAATCAGAAAAAAATATAGCATTACATTCCAGGAAGCAACAAACTCACTATCATTTCATAAAAACTCTGTGGAAAAATAAGAAAAAGTTTCCTCTTGAATATTCTAATATCTGATTCAGATGAGATGCTGTGAAAGCTGTATGTAATATTGCTTTCAGAGATTTAAGCACCCCCAGCTGATGCATTCCCAGTAAGAAATAAAGATACATAAAACTTAGGTGGTTACTAATCTTCATAGTATTTGTGTAATGATATAATGGGTATAAATGTCCATAGAAAAAAACTATGGAAAGGAGTTTTATTTTTGTTTTTTTTTTTTTGATAAATCTGATAATCTGATCTTTGGTTAATCAGTCACAGGGAAGAAACTAGATGTTGAATTCCCAATATACTGTTGCTTATTCTTCACAGTATAAAATATACTGGAGATGCAGCAATTCCTAGATTGCTGCTAACATCCCTTAGGGATCCTAACGTCTAAACCTCCATGAAGGGCAAATGCAAAATAAAACAAAAGTAAAAGAGTGAAGAGGTGCAGTAAACTTCAGTAAAAATCCTGTGTTAAGAGCCTTTTATATTAATTACCTCGTGCTATTTAGTCAAACTCACGATCAGCAAGTTATGGGGTCTGAGACAAGTTAGAATGAAGGTCACAGACGATATAGCTCCTGTTCTATAGAAGTAGATTGGGGATATCTATATTACTGCCTTGCTCAGTATGCTCAGATGAAAAGATCCACATAAAAGCATATAAAGTTATCTGTAAAGTATAACACTAGCTGTGCTAATTATTCAATAGTACAGCAATTCTGCTGAGACCTTTAGAAAAATGTCTGTAGCTGGATTTTCATCCCACATTTACTCTGGTTAATTAATTAACTGAAGTTCTTTTGCTACTCCATTTAACTTTTCAAATGAGGGGAATTAATGTTTCAGTGAATCATTTATATAGCAAAAAAATGCTGGAACTGAGCGTGCATTTGTGTATAGATCAAGCCTGCATTAAACTAAAAAACAATGGCCAATTTATTACATTCCTGGCATTCTTCAATAACAGATAGATTCATTCATAGAATTCAGGCCTCTGAAATCCAAGCGTCATGAGATATCATCTCCATTATATATGATAAATTATCACAAGTCATGAGTTTAATAGTGTAATAAAGAGAAACTAAAAAAATCCTCCATTTCCATAGATCCTTCTCATTAGAGGAAAATAGATTATTGAGATCAGTTATACAGATGCAAATTTACTAAAGTAATCCAGCAACTGCCTTTCTCCTTTTCCATTTTAGATGCTAGAGGTAATAAATGAGACTATGCTAGAAGTAATTGAAGTATTTATGGGCAGGAAGAAGACATAATTTGTGAGCAAAGCATAAGATGAAGAAGAGACATTGTTAAATTAAATTTATTAAAAGAAAAGGAAAAGGAATAACATTTCTCACCCAACTCTTTCATATAATCATCGAAATTTTCACTGGAGATGAGCTTCCAGGTGCCCACGAATCGGTTGCACATCGTGCTGGCTTTGCAAGGCGGCAGTCCTCGAAAGACAGGCAGTGGCAACAGCAGGTCTTGGAAGGAGGCAGAGGGACTGCGCAGCCGACTCAAACCTCAGTCGCCTCCTTTTAAAGATGCCCCGTTCTTATAACGGTCAGGAGGGGCCAGTGGGAGCGGCGATGCCAGGCCCAGACAATGTGCACCTTGTCCAAGGCCCGTTGTGTTAGTACCAAGGCTCGGGGTGACGCCTGCCACGACTTCCTCCGCGGAATAAATCAGCTCAGTGAGGAGCATGTGGGGATGGGGATGTGAGGCATGTGAGGATGTGAGGTGGGTGATGTGCTGGGGGGGCCTGAGCCACAGAGTGCCACCAGGCAGGCTACCACTGTGTCCCTATGAAGCCATGATCCACTCTGGAAAGGAGGTGTGTATTCCACCATTTAAAGACAAAATTAAATTATTGTCTTGTTCTTTGCATCTCTTTTGCATTGGAATGATAACATCATACTGGGGTTGCTGCCCTGCATGTACTCCAGCAGCACCATGAAGAGAAGAAACAGACAAACTTTGCCTCCTCTCTTCTTCCTCAATTACAAATGTGTTCAGAACATTCACATCACATTTTGCGCTTGGCAGGGGTTTAAGTGCTTCATTCAGGGTTACTTAGTGAGAGGTGAGCAGGTTTATTTCCTTGGGAGGAGAAATATACTCATCTCTCTCTGCTTTTCTACACCAGGATAGTTGATCTGTCAGAAAGTTAAGGGCGGAGTAAGGTGGTGTGGTCATATAGGTCTTGCATTCTAATGTATCCTTTTTTTACCTGATTAATTCTGGCCTCTTGTTGTTACGAAGGCCCATAATCTTAGTGAAACGAAGAGGTCATTCATGCCAGACCTTCTTTGCCCTCCAAATGAGATGATGCAAGAACCCACCAAAAATTTCTTCTTGCAGTGACATTATGAACTAGAGTGTGCAACTATACCTCAATTTTCGATATATAACCTAACCATGCTCTTTTGCTATTATTGTGTTGCAGTTAGCAAAAAATGGAAGCAGAGAACAAATATTGAAGAGCAGGAATTTTAAAACATTGTAATTCAAGACACTTCAAAGTATCCGAAATTACTTAGCGTAAACCATCATCAATTGCAATTCTGTGCTTCCCCTTCATAACCAGCCTTCCTGGTATAAGAAAGCTGTTCTTTGCTATATTAACAGAATGATGGCTTATTTCCTACTTTCATTAATAAAAGCTGCAAGTTCTTGTTTTGCATTAAACTTTCTAGATTATGGCCATGCACAGGACTTCTGAGCCCTTCATTAGGAGGGTGGTCAGCTGGGAGAAGAAGTCATGGAACTGAGTGTCTCACACTCAGGATGGAAAGAGTCAGATGGAGCCAATGCTGGGCCAAGGAGACTTGAGGTTTGGTCCTCTGTCCCGAGATGCCATGTGCAGAAATTATACTGTGGTGGTGGGGATACGTCTCATGTTACAACTTTTGATTGGATATATGAAATATTTTTGTCCCATCAGTTGCTCAGGACGACAAAGGTAAGTTCAGTAGAATTTACTATTATCTCTCTGCGATGTAAGAGGAGAAAGTGAAAATGAAAATTAATAAAAGGGCAACCCCTTTATCCGATAATAGGAAACAGATGTTGTGTCTGTCAAATATAAATAAATGCCAGCCTGTGAAGGTGTGATCCTCACAATGGCTTTTCTAAAGCAGAGATGCATTAGAACACCTCACACATGAAAGAGTAACTATCCTTCTTATCCAATCGCTGGAAATGAGAAAGCTCCTCCGAAATGAACCTTTCCATTGTTTCTCAAGGAATGATACGGAAATAGTCTGCTGTTGCTCTGCAGGGATTCTTTGTTCTTACATTGTTTTATCCACAGAAAGGCACTTTAACAAGGCAGGACTGGTGCCTGTGGAAAATAATGGATGAGTGGAACATTGTAAAATCAGATCCAAAGAAACTGAAGAGGAGCGAATTAGTCAGAATAGAACAGCTATACTGCAGTACCAGTAACCTTAAGAACAAAAGCAACAGAGAATTATTTATACAGACAAAACCCCAGTCTTAAGTCATCTCAAACAATGTTGACACTGCTACCCTCTATCTCTTTGTCGTTAAGAAAAATCAGAAGCTTCATTTAAAGGATCTACAGTCTCGAAAGATCAAGAGCAGGGAATTCTATCTTCAATAGAAATAGTATAAATGGAAAGCAATCTTTAATTGCAAAGAAGCCAAAAGAATTGTGAGTACATGTAAGTGATAAAAAGTAGCATTGATTCACTTTTAGACATGTTTTGGACATAACCATATTCTAAGAAAGCACCACCAGTAGTTTCTTATGGTTCTGGCCCATTAAAGTTTATAAACAGGATGTCACTTTATTGAAATTTCTAACAATTGAAGCTTTAAATTGCTTTTTTTGTTTTAAAATTATTTGATCATTCATTTAGTCTAAATTTGACTACTAAAATGAATGGTGATGCTTTAAAAATAAATTACTTAACTAGATGCTAGACTCTCAAAAAATCAGACTGCGAAAGTTCTAATTGTATCTGCAGGCTTTATTTAGAAACTTAAGGGAATCTCAGGTGTTTGGCAAATACGGGTTCTTATCTGAGCAATGGGAGTATATGGAAGTTTGATCCCTGGAATGGAATATCTCCATAGTGGTAACAATGGGATGTATTTAACTGTGGTCCGATCTTCAGTATTTATAAACAACTTGCTTAAATCAATGTTGCAGTTTCTTAAGATCATCTTGACTTCTATCGCAGTAAACAACCATCTCTCTTCATGTCATGTGTTTCTACCACTCTGAGTGCTCCATTTTAAGAGATATGAAAAAAAAAAGAAATTAAAAATACAGAGTAGATATCTAACTCAAGTCCTCAAGATCCTTCCTCTTTGCATTTTTTTTCCTAAAAGTTTCTAAGAATCAAAACTTTTGGGAAGATTTTTGTAGTTATGTTTCTGGGAGTGGAACAAATCTCCTTTATGACTTCTTGAGGAAATTATTTGCCATTTTGAAAGTCCATATGTTTCTGCCACTACACTAGTTTTATCATCAATCTTTCATAATTAATTAATTTTTTATTGTGCTTGGTACATTTAATATTGTGTTTTAGGGTACTTTGAAACATACTTCCTTCCACTATCCAACTGCTGTTCTGTTAGTTGATGAGATTTCATAACCAAGGAAGCCAAATTAAAAATAGGTTGCTTTTTTGCTCATGGCTTCTTTCCTTCTTTCTTTTTTTCTTTTTTTTTTTTTTTCAGCATTTGATAATAGCCTTTTATAAGTGATCTCAGATTATTCCTTAGTTCATTTGCAGGGTAAAAGCTCTTGCTTTTCCTCTCTCTGACTGTATTAATAGTTCAGGAATTTGGGAACATCCTGAGTCATGTAGGAGAAAGTTCAAGACTACGAGATATTTGTTGTTGGCATTAAGTACTCAGCACTGTGGCCTCAGACAGATGATTTAAGAATGTCAGGAATACTTGGAATATTGATTCACAAGTGGTTAACCTAATCATTAAGCTCTTTTTGAACTTTAATTTCATTTTGTGGCTATCGCAGATCTTTTCAGATTCTTTTTGTCCGTTTTTTCCTCAGACTTCTTAAAGTTTAAGATTTTGTGTTCTTCCCAGATGTAGAAATCATTGCATTTATGGAAGCTAAGTTTTGAAATAACAGTCTGGGCCCAGAGGGAATTGAAGGGGTTAGCTCGAGAATAAGAGTTGGGAAACTAGTGTTTAAAGAGTTTTGCAGCTAGAGAGCTACAGCACCTATAATTTCTCACTTCAGGTAGAACAGGACAAAATTAGGCCACTCCAGTGACCTAATACCATATTAAGGGTTTAAAAATTGGGCATAATACCATATTAAGGGTTTAAAATTTGGGCATTTTTACCTGCTCGCAAATCAGGGCCATGGATGAGATGCCCCATTCCCAGCTCATGCTAGATGCCAACTCTGCATACTTTATCCATGACAGTCCCTCTCCTCCCTGCCCCAGTGGTAACCCTCATCTTTTGAAACCAGAAAAGCAGCAGCCCTTTATTCATTTTGTTTTGTGTACTCCTCGGCCATAGACTTGCAGTCAGGACCACACAGAGGCCACTAAATGATGTTTTGTAGCCATGTCTACCTCTGTCTCCATTACAGAACATGTTCAGCCAGGGAATGTGCCTGAAGCAATCCCAGGATTTGCTTTGACCCTTTTTCTACAGTAAGATGAGCCACAGCTGACAGGCACAATGCTAACTTTCTTGTTAAGAGTACAATCTCATTTTGGCAAATTCCAGCAGAAGCACATGTTATAGAAAGCAAGACACTTTATTGTAGAGCCACAATTTAGACTGCATACAATTGTTCTGCAATATGTCTGTAAAAAGTACAGTTCTCTAAAATATTTCTGTGGAGATTTTTTCTTTCAGTGAAGTTGCTTTTTCCTACAGCTTTCAGCATTAGTCCTGTATGATGATGGCTTCTTCATGCCTTTTCATAAACTCTCTTGGAGATTACATTGTTCATGGAACATTCCTAGAAAGAAAGGTAAATGTAATCAGTTTTTAGCTCTCATGGGATATTTGCTAGTCAGAAGGTAGAGAATTACTCTTTCATTGGGAGTCAATACTGGAGAGAGTTTGCATTTCTCCTCTCTTAAAGCCAATTGCCAGAGGAGTGAAACTCAAGTTTGAGAACTTCAGAAACAAAAGTTAAAAAGGTTTCTATGAAACAAATGCCTGAAAGAATATTAAACACTGCTTCAGCCAACCCAAGGAAATGCCCAATCTCCTCTTAAATGCCTCCACAGGCATTTGTCTTTTACCTTTTGTAGCTTCTCTCACAGGTCACACACACCCATACACAGAGTCTTACACATCCTTCAAACTTGCAGCTATTGGTATCATCTATTACATGTTAGGTTCTGCTGCCATCCATTTTTCTATTAGATCAAAACTTGTTTTCCTCACCCGTTCCTAATTGTTATTAAAAATACTTCTATGTGCTTTCCTCTGGACTTTATCCACAAATATTAAATTTGTGGATTTTTTTTTTTCTCTAGGGGAGGGCAGAACTCATTAGGAATTCTGTATGCATATATCCTTTTGTAGCATTATAGGAATTTCAGTTACCTTTATGAACACATTTTTAGTCCCCTCCTAGATTCCTGAAAGTATACATGTTTTCCCTAAAACCAGAGAACAGTGCTCTGAAAGCCCAGATAAGATAAGCAGTTAGGGTTCACTGGCATCAAATTAAATGCAACAGTTATCTTCCGGTTCTGATCAGATATCGGCAACTAACAGAACTCAGTTATAGCTTTCCTTTTCTCCTTTTTGCAGTGACATTATATTTAACAATACATCTATTAATGAGCCATAATACAATTCTCCCAAATTGCTATTGATTCTCTGTCAGACAAAAAAGGAATATTATGCATCATCATGGAGTGGGCACACTTAATGGAGACTTACGTCTTCACAAGAAACGCAAATGTTTCTTGTATATCCCTATGAAATTCGAGATTCTGCTATGTAAGAATTTCCCTCACAATGATATTTTTCTTTGCAACTCTTTCCTAGCCAATCTTGATACTGAAAACTGGCACCTTCATACCTTTCTGGTAACACCATTAACATTTATTCTTGACTCAGAGAGACTTCTTGCTGAATAAGTACAGAGACACACTGATGTTTTCAATCTCCCCATTTGAATGCGGCATAAAACATTTGTCAGAAAAAAACTATTCAGCAAAATGAATGCAGTGATTGGACAACAAAAAGTGAACTCACCACAACAAGGTTTCCATCCACCACTTTTCTCTTTATTATAGTCTCTTTTCCATCCCATTTCTGCACCTGGTTCAGTACGCCATTTTCTAGGGTTATAACGTTCTGCCAAAGAAAAAAAGCAAAAAGTGTGGCTATCCATCCTCCACACTGAAGAGGAGATTGTTTCTGAGTCCTAAAAGTACTGAAGCACAGGGGAAACAATCTACAAAATATTCTTGGTGTGCATCCCTTTTCAAAGAGCATTTTCTACAGCAGATGTTGAAAGTACAACTCGTTTCTCCTACACCTATATCCTTGTTGAGAGAAAGAATGACACTTCTGGACTCACCTTTGTTTTTCTGTCATCTGCCGTGGTTTCATCAAACTCATCACCCAGCTTGAAAGAGATCTCTGTATTTTTGAAGGTACTTTCTGTTTTGATGGTTATCACATCGGCATTCGTGGTGATGGTTACACTGGGCTTCGCTACAGCAGCCATTTTTCTGGTGGCAAACCCCACACCTACAAGTAAGACAGGACATGATGAAACTCTTATCATTGTTTAGTGTTTTTTCTCTCTCATGTGTAAAAAAAAAACAGCACTGATTTCGCGTTTACTTTCTTAAACTTCTAGTAACTTTATGTTGCAGATGTTCCTTTGTAAAATCTCAGTAGCTGATCCATTTACATACTTAGATAAGTGGCTGAACTAAGTATTCTCTCCGTGGACATTGTCAGAACAGATAGCAGAAGAAGCAGAAATATATGAGAGCTTTTGGGCCACAAAATCAATCAATCAAACAAACAAACAAAAATTACTTACATCACAGATATATTTATATGTGGCTAAGCTGAATAAAAGGAAATGATTAAGAAATAGCTGGCAAAGTTTACACCCTGAGTAAAATCTGGGGTAAAGATTAATAGTTGAAGAGTCTCACTGAAATGCTGCAGAAATGTCAGTGAGTGGTGTTCAGACTCTAAATTTAATTCAAAACAAGAAACTACACCTATAGAGAAAGATGTTATCCCTGAAGCCTTTTCCAGATATATATTCTGGAATCCATGGTATTTTCTATACCAATATTCTGTGGAAACAACTATGGGAAACTTTATTCACTATAGTAGTCATGACAATTAATAATCATGACAATTAATCTGTCTACTAGTCCCATTGTAATACATATTTAGCCACGGTGAAGCTTTTAGCATTATACTTTGCACCTCCAAAGAATAAAAGAAAAACCACACAACATGTTGCAGTAATGTGTTTTACCTGCATTTATAGCACTACTAAGTAGGCATGCATAGACTTGGCTTGCCTGAAACTCTTCCTCCCAATCAAGGTTTTCTCTTAGATGAATTTGGCACTACTAGCCAATTCTCTAGTTTAAGACTGTCTAATTAAACGAGCTGGAGTAAAAAGCCCTTGGTGAAAAGAATAGCCAAGAAAAGCAAGTAAAGAATAAAAAGTTCACATTCAAAATTCCTTCCCTGGCCCAGGCCCAGAACAGCTCCAAACAGTATTTCTCACCCAGCTCCTTCATATATTCGTCAAAGTTTTCGCTAGAAAGGAGCTTCCAGGTGCCCACAAACTGGTCAACCATTCTGTCAGGCTGGAGAGCAGTCTTCCACAGGATCAAGCAGAAATACCGGACTGCAGAGTAGTATGAGCTCCAGGAGACCAGGAGTTATCTTTAAAAAGGAGCCTTGGCCACATGATGCTCTAGGATGACCAATGAAGAGGCAGTCTCAGTGCCCAGTGTTTTCCTTCCTCTCCTTCCCCCTCCTTTTGCCAGTAGGTCATAGTGTTATTATTCATATGCCCTTACTAGCACAAAGATCACTGTCTTGGTTTTATTTAATTATTTTTACCATTCAAGTACACTCACAAAAAAGACAAGTATTTAAGTCATATTTTCTTTGGGAAGAAAAAGAAAGCTCAACCCAGAAAGGGTTATGTTGCTTCCACACCCCTCTTTTCATTTCACTCCTCTGTATCAAGGGGACACAGCTAAATTCCCAGACTGTAGGACCATAAAGTATCATGAAGATCATTTAAGTTGCTTTCTGCACCAGCACAGTCAGAGACTTTATCCAGAGACTTTGTCTAGAGAGCAACAGCACTACAGGAAGAAGTGGATTTTCAGAAGAAAGAGGCTTTGGAGTAGGAAATATTTTAGGGAATAAATCAGCTTCCTTGCCTGGGATCTCCTTCAGTTGCCCCATCTAAGCCAATTGGTTTTATTGGACCAATAGGTTTCATTTGACTTTCGTGTATTGGAGAGGGGATATATGGTTCTCAGAAAAGCAAATGAACTAATTTCAGATGATTTCTTTCCCTTTGGCTCGTATGTCTTCTGAAGACCTATGTCTCAATAATTAGCACTATGACTAGTTCTGGCATAAAGCTAGGCTCTGATATCAACCCTGCACATGTAATTTATTTTCATTTGCACTCTTCAAGAAGCAATCTATTTGAGACATGGGGCCCCACTTTGACTGGTCCTCTAATAGCTATATTGGAAAGCAGGCAAGCAATTTCTTATACTTTGTTTCTGGCTGTAACATACTGTTCCAAAGGCAAAAAATGTAAGTACACGCTCCAGCCCCTGCATTCCTCTTTAGATAAATTTCCTCAGTGGATCACACTGCTCCACATATCTGGGGAATTGTTGACCTCCGGAGTAACAATTTTAAAGAAATTATTGATATAGAATCATACCACAATCTGTGTGAGAAGAGACCTCCAGAAGTCTCTGGTTGAGTCTCCTTCTCAAGCAAAGTCATCTCTGAGCTCAGAACAGGTTGCTCAGGGCTTTGTCTAGTTGGGTATTGAAAACCTCCAAGGAAGGAGATGGCATGACCTCCCAGAGGTACCTGTGTCCCTGCCTGACTGTGGTGGAAAGGACTTCCTTATATCCAGTGTGGACCTCTTGTTTCCATTTATTCCCACGTCTCATCTTCCCACTACACATTGCTGGGAAGAGTCTGTCTCCAGCTCCTCAGGCACCTCCCTGTAGACATTGGGGAGGTCACTCTGAAGCCATCTCTTCAGGATGAGTGGGCCCAGCTTCCACAACCTCTTCTCACAGGTTCAGTGCTTCAGCCCTGACAACTTGGGCTGAGCTTGTCCCTATTGATCAGTGCCTTTCCTGTATTAGAGGAGCAAAACTGGATGCAGCATTTTAAATGTGACCAAGTAATGTCAAGTAAAGAAAGTATCACTTCCCTCTACCTATTGGCTGTGCTGTTGTTCATACAACCCAGGATGCTGCTGGCCTCCTATTTTGGCAGGGCTCAGCTTACTGTCCACCAAGACTGTCAGGGCATTTTTGGCAAAGCACCTCCCCATCCAACTGGTTCCCAGACTGCATTGCTACAGGGGCTAAATATGTGTGCATGTGTATGATTAGTTAGTTTCTTGTCCCTTTAAGATTACAGACTTTTGGTGAGTAAAATGATTTTTTCAACTCTTCCTTTTTTTTTTGCGGGGGGGGGGAGGGAAGACAGGAGGAATGGCTAAATCTTAAGTTTGGTCCATTCTTTTTCAGATTTTATACATCTACTGACTTTGGGTTAATCCTGAAAGAAACAAAATACTTTTTTTTATTAATAGCAGCCCTAATGTCTTTCTTTATTGGTTTTCTCAGAGGTAAGGCGAAAAGAGGAGAAACACATGCTGAAGTCCCTTTAAAAGGAAAACTCTGAAAGGGGCTGAAGTTTGTGTCAGCATCTTGTTTATTACTTAGGATTACTGGCTTGAGAAATACTGAACCCAATGTGAGCAATTTGTAGGAATTTCAAAACTCAAATCCAGAAAAATACTACTTGAAAGAGTTGAGTGAGGAATGTGGCAATGCCTCGTACAGAAAGGATGTGATCTTGCTGAACTCGGTTCCTACACTTCTCTTGCCTTTGGGGAACTGTTCTGTATGCAGCTTACTACAATTAGCATTCATTTCTTCAGAAGAGAAATATGGCTTTTATATTCAATACTATGGCCTCAAAGTGTGAAATGGTTTTTCCTTGGGTGCAAACAGCTGTCTGCAACTCTTATGCTGTTGGATAGGGTTTCTCTGGAGAAAAGTGAAGTACTTGTTCCATGTAAATCAGTTTAGGACGGATTCAGCCTCCCTAGGCACTCAATTACTTGCACCTATTTAAAGTGAATCTGTGCTATTTGCAGATGACTTGCAAACATGCTGACTCGAAAAACGCAAGCTAAAGAAAATGAGCTTGTGGGCTGACTTGCTTGTTTATTTCAAAGCAAATAATTATCTCTGAGCCAGCCCATGGACTCTCTCATATTTAAGAATTATTCTACTATGGTCTCTTCTCCCTTGAGAGAGATTTCTTGTGATGAGAGAGAGGCTTGTGGCATTGATGTCATTTAATATGAACCCTGACTGCTCTCTGGGGAACAGACCTTGAGTAATGTAACGTTACTGATAAAGAGTGGAGTACTTAACAGCCATGACAAAATCAATGCTGCCTCTAATCCTGGAAATCTAGGTGAACTTGGATCTGCATCACTTGCAGGAATGTCTTTGGCCAGCAGGCAGCTGGGCTGCTTGGCTAAACAGTGCTGTACACATCAGCACTGATGGGATCTAATAATCATCAAAAGCAGGAGCATCTTCAGAAGCACAGAGACCTGCTTCAAAATAGGTGAGGAGTTAGAAGAAACCACAGCAGGTAAGAGGAAAAACAAGATGACGGAAAGGGAAGCTGATGAAGGCCCAACATAGGGAGGAAGGTCTGGCAAAAAAAGCTCATCAGAGAGGGCCCCTCTCAAATGTGAAAATCTGATAGCTATGACTAATCACCATATTCTGGTTAAATAAAAGCTGTTTTTTCTGGTTCCTCTTTGCCCCAGAAGGGCAGTAGTGTACAGCTCTTTAGACTGCTGTAGCTATTAAACTGGTGAGTACCAATAAGCAGCAGAGCTTTGAGCCAACACAGTTGTCTATGTAGCTCTGCTACTCTTTGGAGAAAGATCTGGCTTATCCTCCCTATTGAATCAAAAAGTAAAAAGATGTCTACTAAGCTGTTGATAATGATTTCTGTTGAAAACTTTCTTAAGAGAAATTGCTCCTTATAGAAATTTTGTTAAAAATAGTTGTTTTTTTTTTTTTCCCCAAAGGCAGAGAAGCAAGTTTAGCTTCATGGCAAATTTCCTTTCCAGAGAGTAAAACCTACTGAGAAGCTGGGCTATATTGTCTGCCTCATGCCAGTAATGAGGAACCACATCACAGTATTTTGGTACTGCTGTATCTTAGAACTAGCAAAAGGTTTTTCTGTTACCTTTCTGGCTAATATCAGTGGGAATACGACTTAAGGCTCAAGGCTAGTTTCAAGAAGGGTTGGGCTAATGTTGGAGAGCAGACGAGAATAGGTAAAGAAATGTCCTCCTCTGCTCAACAGCTTGCTTTCTGACTAAGCTTTTCTGACTAAGGTTCAAGATAGCTGAGCTTTACGTTTCTACTTATTCTGGAAAAGGTACGACTAAAACTTCAGTACTCATAATGTAACTTACCAACTGATCGAAATACCAGCTTTAATTGGTTTGAAAATTCAAGAGGCTGATGGATATTCTGTGGTCATCTCTGCCCAGCAGGACAGTTCCCAGCAGCACTCCCCAAGCACTGAGGGCTAAGTTCAGGCTTGACTCAGGACTTGCAGTGCTGTTGCAAGTGGTCACTTTGCTGGAGGAATCAAATTTGGGTGGCAGCAAGAACAATGCTATCATTTTCTCCAGTGACTACTGGCACGCAGATTGGTGGGACCCACCACTCAAGTTTTATTTTTAGTGATGCTGGGTACTTGTATTACCTCCTGGACTTCAGACCAACCTGCCCACTTAGGCTTCCAAGTTACAACTGTGACAGTTGAAAAATCCAACAGATGCTTCACAAACACTGGGCTAAGTTTGTGGTAATGCAAAGAGAATAAAGTGAAATCTTGTAACTCCAAGGCACAATAAGATCAAGGCTGAAGAAAAACCTAGTGGTTGTGAGCATTAACTAGCAAATAAAATATGCATGGTTACATTTTCTGAACTTCCTTAAAAGAGAAGGGGAAACTGCACCTATGGCTGGAGGGAATGGCAAGCCTCTGGTACCCCACCTTTGCTCTGCAAATTATTTCATGAAACTAATATTGACTGACAAGAGTCTGGCTTTTCTCAATAGATTGTTGGGCAATAATGTGCATACTCAGACAGTAGTGGCTTATGCCCAGCGAGTGCTCTTCCTGAGCAAAACACTGAATTCTTATACACTGCTCTAGTACAAACATGTCTTCAGATTCCTGGAGCAAGCCAACTGGTGGTATGAAACCCATCAAGTAATATTGTGAATTGCAGTGAATGAGTCCTAGGAAATATCAGAGAAGGAGGAAAGTGGAATATTTGCTAATCAGTTTTCATTTTAATGAAAGCAGATGCAGGTATGCTAGCTCCTACAGGTGTATAGGGACTTCAAGAACATAAGGTGGACTTTTCTAGATATGAATCCAAATTCTTTTTTATCTAGCTGAGAAGCTCATTTTATTAGCATGCATTTAAAAGTTTACATGTTAGATTGAATGACTTTGGCATATTGTGGATTATTTATATGGATCCTCCTTTACTGCTTACATGAACCCAACTAAACATACCTTTTTTGTTAGTTACTCATAGATTTGTAAATTAACAGTTATTTTAGGTTTTTCTCAATATTATTATAAAATAAATGGAAGATCAGCATTCAGAATCCTTACACTGTTTTTTATTTACTGTTAGGTAATTTTTGCAAACTAAGGAAAAATTTTCAATTATATCATTTGTTACTGTGTAATCTCTTGTAAATTTAAGCTATTCTATGAAAAATTGCCCTTCTCTTGCAAAAGTTCACCTCTTGTGAGGCAAGAATCTTTCCAGAATTTAGCTGCTCTAAGAAAGCTAAAGCACAAAGTATAGGAAACTCTTTCAAGAAGAATAAAGAGATTCTCTACAAAACATATCATCTTTTCTGATTGTACATTTTGAGTAAATGCCATGCATATTTTTTCTTTTCTAGTCTCTGCACCTCCTCATTCTGAATGCCACATTTTATTGCTAACAACACAATAATTCAATGACTTGGGAAACCTTTCTGAGATCTCCTGTTGTATCTACTGAAAAGCTGAATTTTATTACTGGTCAATTTGGAACTCATCCAAAGCCTATCACTGTGGATAGGAAAAGAAAGGATCAGGGCATGAAATGCACTGACTTCAGAGACCAAGCACTACAGAAAACAGCCCTCACTCTGGTGTGTGTAAAAGCTCTCACAACTCTCCGCAGTGTTGGGAAGCTGACTGCTGCCCCCGGGTGCTGGAAGCTGGAGGAAAGGAGGGGACGGCCAGTTTGCAGAGGCCATGGGCTATTGCTCAGCAGCACATCTGGACTGGATCTGCAGCCTCATGCTAGCGTGGCTCCATACTACTGCCTCCTCCGCAGTATCTTTGCTGAATGTCACTCTGTAACAGCAATTTAGCCTCATCTTGCACTGCATAAAGCAAGCCAGGAATCAAAGGATCACAGAGACAAGAAATGTAGAGTTTTCTAAAACCATCTATCACTCCTGTCCCTCCCACTTTAGCAAGCGGCCTTGCCAGAATCAGCTATCAGAAGTCAGCAATGCTTATGTTTGGCATGTAAAAAATCACATCCTGAACCAGGGAGTGCCTCTGAAGCTCATTGCTTATCTCGGGTAATGAGCCAGCCCTTCAGTGTTAACGCAGTAGACGGGATGGATAGCTGGCACATGCTGGGCAGGTTGCCCAGGCAGCTGGGAGCTGGGCTGCTGTGTGGGCAGGAGCTGCCCTAACTCATCCCTCACAACAGGTGCCTCGAGGAGAATCATGTACAGGATGATCAATCTCTCATCACAGTCTTCTGCCAGAGTTTGGATTTGAGTCTACACGGTGACTTTAAAGCTACTTGAAACCTTGAAATGTCTGCAGCCTGAAAACGACTTTGAAATCCTCTTGGCCTTCTATCTTTTCCTCCTGGAGAATCTCAACACAGCTGGATTCACTGGAAGCTGGGGCTTTCTAGAAGAGACATGATTTTCCAGAAGAGTGAATGTCTTCAGATGTTCTTCTCATTGCTAAAAATTATTTTGTTCATTTACCTTCTCTATGTTTTAAAGTGTGAACAGAGTTCTATTTATCTAAACATCTCCTCCAATTCATCCAAACTTTAAAAACTGAAGTGCAGCCTCAGCCTGTGACTGCTAAAACTACTGTTTTTTAACTATTAGAAAGCTGTCACTAAGTAAACAGACCTGGAAGTCTTGTCTTACACTAGCATCAGCTATTTGTATTTACATATTAGCTATTGTAATGCTGGCATGGCATTTCTTGGTGGAAACACAATGCATGACTATTGCTGTTATTTGCTAACTTTCATAGTCTTCTCAAGCTAAAGCTGTAGTGTCCACCTGAACCAAGGGCTGGGAACAGGCAAGGCTGTTTGCAGAAGCATTGCTGCCTGGTTTCCCTGCAACATGGTCTCACTGACTTGGCCACCTGCATTCTTTTCAGAGCTTCTAATGTTTGTTATTGATTGAAATGGCACTGCGTTCTGGCATTCCTCATGGCAGGGGTTGTTGCAAATGCTTGGTCAGATGTTTGATGAAGGTACACGTTATCAGAGGCTCTTCTGCAAGCGCTTTTGATATCATCAAATACCTTGTGCACCCAACATGGAGGGTATAAGAGTGGACCAAAGCAGATCTCGCCTAAGAACTGAAGGAATTAGCGAGCAAACACGCCATTCTGCTAAACAAATGTTCTTTAACAACCAACTCCGTTCTTCAGCCCCTTCAGGTATGATTTCCTCATTCTCTCATATCATTTTACTCTTGTTGCCAAATTACTTAATCTGAAAGTAACTTAACTGCTTTTATGCTCTTGTGTGGCTTAATGGTATGCATTATATTATGGGTACTATACCTTCTGTGTTAGTTCTGTTAATATGAACTTCTAGTTAGTTAATACTAACTTGCTAGAATTGTATTTAAGTATTGAAAATCCTTTCTGGTTTTTATGACTTATTTACTGACTGGCTTGCTGCTATTTCAGCTGCTCACTGCAGTAAAGGCATGGCTATCCTGTCCTTGATGTTCAGAAAATTACTGCTGTGAAAAAGCTCCCTGCAGTTCTTGCCCTTCAGAGCGTTTCCCCACATTAGAAGTTCGACGTGAATAAGATCAGCAGCATCACAAGGGGAATATATGAAAGACAGAAACTCTTGTCCTGACTTTGAAGAAAGAATCCTGGGTCAATAGAGCCTGAATCAGTGATATTGGTTGTTTAAGAAACATGTAAAACACACGGTTCACCAAAGTTTACAGAAATGGGCTCAGTCAAAGAGAATACTTCATACAGTTTATGTTGCACTGCAGTTCATTCAATTTCCAAGTAGTAACTGAAACCTCTTTAGCCTATTTTCATATACCCAATGTGTTGCCAGGTTTTCTGAGATTATTGAACTGTGTATACCCATATATATGTGATATATCTGTGGATACTCCAAAAAAAGCTATGTTTCCTTCCAGTCCTTTTCAGTCCTGTTCTTAAGCATAGGAGCCTGAAGACTAAAGTCTTCTTGCTTCAGTTTCCTTCAAACTGGTTAGAAGTAGCATCCATCAGGGATAGCAGTATTTGATTTTCCACTGTTTCCAAGCTATATCCCTTTGTGTTAAAAAATGGTCATCATTCATCCAAGCCTTTTCCAAATTTAGATCAAACAGGTGAAGGAATAATTTATACCATTTGGCCTTTGATGATCTAAAGCAGTGACTAAAATGTTTTAAAATGTTAATACCAAGGCAGGCACTAGTTAAGCTAGGAGAAAAAAAAAAAAATCCAAACCAAAAAAAAAAAAAAACCACCCCGCTATTTTCCTGGAATTAGTCCATTAGTTTTGGATCTTGAGCTCCACAATGTCTCACCTTGAGGGCAGAGCACCCATTGCCCAAATTAACTTATACTTTGAGGGTGAGAGATGCAGATTTGAAGTCCCCCAGGGTGAAGTAGGTACTGGAGATAAGTCTCCTGATATTTAGGCAATGGGAGAGAGGGAAGTGTTTTTCAGTTGATCTGAGTCCTTTTTTCATTGATGAGAAAGCTGTCCAGATCTGTGTGGAGCAGGAATACGTTTCTAGCTGATAAAAGTTTCTCTGAGAGAAATTCCCACCATATAAGACAGAACATCAGATTGAAGATCCTCCTTCCATTGCATGGGCATTTCTTCCCTTAGCAAGGTGTGTAGTATAGGTCCTTCTCTTTGAAACTTAAACTTCTTGCTGTGTTGAATGAGGAGAGTTTGCCATTTGGTGCTAGGACTTCTATCTCTGGACTTCAGCTTAAGTATTTTTTCATCTATTTTTTCATCTAGCATTTACTACTGAAGCTACTAGACTATTATGTGGAACAGTACCATAAACTGCCGTTCTTCTGACATCGTATCTGCATCTCCTTTATGGAACTATGTCACTGGCTGATTTGTATCAAAAATGAAAACTGGAGCAAAGCTGATGAATTAAGATGTAATAAATACAATCTTGAAAAATACTTCTAAACAAATCCATTTTCAGGGAGATATTCAAGATGTTCATAAAGAAAAAAATATCAGGCCATTAATATTCTCCCTGATGGGAAGATGGCCTTATGAAATGAGAGGACCTAAACACAGTCAGAAACCACTGAATCCCCCTTCATTAACTATCAAGGTAATCAAAGCAGCACTTCTGCTAAAGCTGAAAACAAGTCAGAACACCTATTGTTCCTTTTTAATGAGAAAAATATAAGTATATAAGTTAAGGAGTGAAGAGAGAAAAGCACTTGCCCTCTAAAAAGATCTTTTGATCAAAACACACTCAAGAGCCCATTAGAAGATGCAATTAGGCTCAAGGGACAGACTGCTTCTCCTACAGAGCAAGATGACTGAATGGCATTGATAAATCAAGAGCTCTCAAAACTTTGTGCAGGAGTACAGGGAATTGTTTGAGCTACTTCTATATTACAGCAGATGTTTAGTTAGTAGAGCTTATTTCTTTTGGACACTAGACACTCATTAAACAAAACTGTTGAGAGGAGCAGTCATGTTCTTTGAAAGAACTGAAGAAAAGTAAGATGGCTGTTGTGCATAAGATGAGAGCTCTGTGAAGATACTCGAGATGGACATAGTGCCCTGTCAGTGGGAGAGGAGCTAGAACAAAAAGGGAGAGGATAAAGAAAATGATATTCTCTTCTTTCGGGAAAGAAGCTAGGGTCTCAAGCAGGAAAGCAGACTTTACTTCCTCCATGGCCAGAAAGCCAACCAGAATGGTGTGCTCTGCATAGGTCCCCTGTAGACCTTCATGCAGCAGTGCTCTTGGTTCCTAACTCCACAGTTCAGTACTTTGTCAGGGTAGGAAATACCAATAACTGGCTAAATCTAGATTCATTGCTCAACTCCAGAGAAAGGAATGAGTGTAGGCTTGGGCTGGCTCTGAAGGTCTTAAGGAAAAGTCAGGAACTCCCCATGTTTTCCACATACTGTGTCAGAGAGCAAGTATTACCTTTTCCAACAGCCACAAGGTAAAACGGCAGCACTTGGACAAACCATAAAACACCACTGCCACTAAAGCTTGGTCACATTGCTTATGAAATTAGACTGACTCCAAAATGCACAATTTATAGGAGGTCCCTCAAGGTTGTTTAAACCGCAGGAAAAATACTTTCACTTCTGGAATGGGTAAAGATTCAAAACTGCAACAGAAAAGGATGAGAAGACAGCAGAGCAACTAAAAGGCATCCTCAGGTGCTACTAGGATTAAATCGCCTTAGTTTGATCTATGCCAAAACTGTGATCAATATGGTGTTGACATTTGCTGGCTTTCAGGAAGCTGCAGTATAGTAAATGCCATAGCCATTATAGCACAATCACAGTACTTAGTACAAATGTGTTACGTGAGAGGTTTTAGTATATTTCCAAGAATGACTAATTAGAGGTAAGCCAAATGCTTGGAAGAAACTTGATATTTTCCTTTTGCCAAACATTTACCTATTATTCACATGTGGTTTCTCTTTCGTCTATGCATGAATTGTTGTTGATTGTTAATTTGATATTGTAACATTTTTCCCTCTTCCCCCTAAAATAAACTACTAAAAGGCTACAGGCATGTTGTTTCTACTTTGTCTCCTGTTTTCTTTCTTCTGTACTTTCATTGTCTCTGTTATCTTGTAATGTCAGTGATATCCCATTGAGGAGGAAAGGCAAGTGAAGATAAGAGTGAAACAAAGTCTGAAAATCTAGAAGTTGTTCTTTCTACAGCTGGCTACTGATTGAGGATGTCAACAGGAAAATAAAATATAATTTGATATTCTTCTCCTTTTCTTTGAGTGAATTTTGACAACAGAAAGTTCAACTCAGTGAAAACTGGAATGATTATCAACATTAACAGAAATATAGCTGCAATTGAGACAGTAAGCATCCTTACAGAACTGTGGTCCTTCTGCAGTCCAAGAGAGGAACTTGAGAGAAGCCAAGTAAATGACAGGAATGTCAAGATAAAGTTTTCTTTTTTGACATTTTTCATCTGTGGCCTTTTATTCTCTTTGATTAATTTTACCCTTGTGATTAACAATACAAGTTAAAAAAAAAAAAGAGCCTGAATAGATTATCTAATTCCAAGACAAAAAGAAGGCACAAGGATTAACTCTGGTTTAAATCCCCACCTACTGTTTCTTTTGTTCTCATTTTTTAAGGATGACTTGAAGGAACGACATAAATAACCCCCTTGATGCACATAGTCCCATCTCAGATGTATTTTAAAAGTTACAAGTCATTAGCATCTACTCATACGCTGCCATGATAAACTACAAAATCTTGGCCACACTAATGCAAGCTGCCTGCCAAGGACTTTCTCTCTGTAGGTTATTGTCAAGCAATGAAGGACTTGATACCTTGGTAGACAACTGTGACTTAAATTAATTATTTCCATCTCCTGGTGATACACTGCACAGAGTAGTAATGAGCAATGGTGTGTGTGCACATGTGACAGAAAATGTCACAATAAAGTAAAAATCGGTGCATACATTTAAATTAAAATTACTGCATACACGATCAACATCAATAAATTGGAAGCAGTGGCTGTAAGACACATGTCTACTTATGCAGCATTTTAGAAGATCCCTCACTTCATGGTAAACATGATGAAAATCGTGTGCTAAATATATCAGTATTTCTATTAGACTGTTATTTTAATATTCTATAATTAAACAATGCTGATTAGTTTCTTCTATTTGTACTCATATTTCTAGCATGAAGACAAACATAAGATTATTGACATTACATGCTAAAAGAACAATTTAATGCTTAAAAGATCTTTTAACTTCATAATTAGGAGATAAACGAAGCTCTGGTCCACCAGCAGCCAGCCACGTCTGGGTAACTCCAGGATATGAGATTGGGTCTGCTTTACAGGTAAACAGAATAATTTTGAGGCCCTTGAGACTGTAGTGTTTTCTGCCAGCTGAGGTCTGAAGAATAAATATTGTTTGAATAACCCAAATAATTTGGCAAAATGTCTTCTTGAATGTCTGGCATAATGCCAAAAGCGGATACCAAATGTATAATCTAATCTCTCTACTCATTTGACTACCTTGCCATTAATTCAGGGAGAGTGTTAAGTTTTGCCTTTATCCTTAAATTTGATGTTATTGTTAAAGTAACATCTCTGAAAGACTATGTTGAACATTAAAAGAAATCAATTTAGATTATAGAAAAATAATATATCCATTTGCTCTGTTATTTGGACTATTACTATCTAAGTCACAGTGACTTATGCCTGTATGCTTTCATATTTTTGTCTTGATGGTCAAATTTAAGTCTGTTTTTAAGCAAGAGTGTGGACCGTGCATGGGGAACCCGGGATAGCTTGATTCCTAACACATCTTCTGCATCAGGAATGGCTAAGTGTCTCCTTTACACATTTCTGCTGCTTGCCAAGGCACAACGGTTAGTTCTGAAGTTTGCTGGGTAGAAGATGAGATACTTGTTTAAATAATCTTTCTCTTACATCATTTTTCCTCCACTTTCCTCACCAAACCGACCGACAAAAACTTTCTCTTTTGCAAAAGAGCAGTCAGTGAGCTTGAGATGCGTCTATCTGAGATCTTTGACCTGCTTTAAAGTGTGAACAAGTGGGCTGGGACTGGGACTGCCAAGAACGAGAGCACTGACACGTGATCTGAAACAGCAGAAAGTTCCTCTCCTAAAGCAGGGCTTGCTGATGCAGCCAGGATGAATACGAAGTCAAGAACCAGTAGCCACCTCAATGAGCCTATTGAAAAATGAACAAAATCCTACATCATTCAAACTTGTGGAAAGACAAAAGGAAAACAGAAGAGGATCAGTGCTCCATTTATTCCTCTCTGTACATATTACTAACTTTTCTTGCTCCGAGGCTGCTTGTACCCACTTCCTATTCTCCAAACTCAAGCCCCTTCCTTTGGAAGTCTTTGTCTTGTCTCTTTTGAGGCCCAGCTATTCAGCTCCTGCTCTCAAGTGCTGAGTCAATTTCTTTTTATTTCCTATACATCCATCCAATTTGGCATGTATTTGGACAACTCGTTCTCCAGGAATAATGTTTAGTTCTTGGGATTTTTTTTTTTACTGACAAGTGCTGGCAAACATGTATACAGTCTGCTGCTAAAAGGAATAGTCAAAGGCCTATAGTGGATGGCTCTTTACTGATTATACTTCCTCCTGCGTAGCATCCTTATGAGCTGAAGAGGTATGCAGGCTGACAGTGTCGTGCCTCAAGCTGTGCCTTGAAGTGTGTCAACACTTCAGTCTCCGAGGAAAGGCTTAAAGATAGTCTGCTTTGGTGAACATGAGAGAGAAGAGACAAGGAAAAACTCATTAATATCCTATTATTTTCCTTATAGGAATGCTAAAGTTAAGCCTTTTACCAACTTGGTATAAAATAAACTTTAATTCAAATTACTTCAATCCTTCTCCCAGTTCATCATCCTTTTAGTAGAATATGTGTGAAGAAACAGCAACTTCCCTCATCAGGACAGCCTGAAAATTAAGTCAACTTTCTGGGACCAGAAGAGTAAATGAAGGATCCAGACTCACCCAGCTAAATGAAGAATGAAACAGATATGTCATGGAAAATAAGTGATTACTACATTGCAGACCATGCAAATTACTTAGCCCTATTTAATTTCCCAGAAATAGCTGTTCCTAAAGCATAAGGAATAAATTTTTTACTCATTAAATTTTATAATAGAAGATTTTTCTGGAGATTATCTTTGAATTTGCTTCAAAACAGGGTTTACTTTCTGGAATCTGAGAGGTGAGCTGTTTGTAACCATTACAGGAAACTGTGCATTATTACACTGCTGCAATAAGGCAGCACATACAAAAGAAGGCCATTAAAACAAATTAATCTCCAAACTCAATCTCTGAGTACAGAACACTTAGACTCTTTCAGTAATGCATTCTTCAAAACACTGAAATGTGTCACTGTATGTGGGCTATTTCTGCCTATTTCAGTATTGGAGCGGTAGCATGGACCTTCTAAATCAGTTATCTTAGATTTTGTACTTCAATTGTGATAGTAAAACGCTGATAACTTTCGTTCAGTCGTGAAATTGCAATTTGCTAAGACACCGCAATGGCTGTTTATGGGATGTTCTGTGGCCATTAGGAGAGCAATCTGTGTCTGGTCCAGCCTAGGGCAAATATAAAGTCCTTAGATTTAGTTTCACTCTTTTCAGTTGTGGACTAAGGCAAGATGAAGCATTTTCTGGCTTTTGTGACTCAGCCAATAATGTAAATGTCTAAAACATGGGAACAATTCCCCTTACTACTCAACAGAGAGATATTTAACTGAAATCTGAGTGGGCAAATCCTCTCCTTTTAAGGTAACTGCTTATGCTAGAGGAATTATTTTATTAATTGCATTAATATCTTGTGAAAATAATGCTCCAACATGTGTCTGCAATGTCACAGTCTGTATATGCATGGCAAAATTCTGTCAAGATATGTCCTGCTTCTGATATGTGTGTTTGCACTCAAGATTTGTGTCCATTTGCATTTACTGAACTTTAGTAGCTGGAGGCATTATAAATTTATGGCTCTCCCTGTCTCTGGTAATTAGCACTTTTCAGCAGGGTATTCTCTTGAATTAGAACTTACATCTTTTATGGGATACCAGGTATATCTCTCCAGCCATAACTCTGAACACTAGCCAGTCCTCAATTTCACACCTTGAGGACATGAAGTCATGCATTCACTGGTGTTCAAGGTCGTCTCTCCATTTGTTGTTTTAATATCATGATGATACCCCAATCCTAAGTAACTATGTATTACTTCCCTGTAATAATCAGGAGCTAATAAAACTCAGTAGATGAAATAATCTCCTAGATGTTATCTTTAAAACACTGATCTTTCTCTCTTTTTTTTCAAAACTGTATTACAAAGACTCTAAATCTTGACTGTAATAAATTTACAAAGTTTTTGGAGAGAAAAGACAACCCTGGATACAGAAACGGTACTTTCAAAATTCATCTCTCTTTATGTCTTACCACAAGCTCATAATGTTTTGATAACGTTGAAGGGAAAAACAGTTTTCAAATTAACAGAACTCACGTTGCCATTTCCTTTGATGAGAGAAGATGGCATCATGATGTCTGTCAGTCTAAGCAAACACACCATAGCCACAATCTCATGAAAGAGCTGAAGTACCTGAGCAACCTAGCAACTACTCCGGGGCAGCATCCCAGCCCCTAGACACACAGTTGCCCAGTATGGGCCTCTCTAAGCAAGGCCTGTCAGAACAAACCCCTGATGTTTCTTGGTTTCCAGGCGGTGTTTGTCTAATAACTTAAGCACTCTCATTCTACTCATCTGGATATGATGCTGTCTGTGGCTTCCTTTGGATTTCGTTTCATCCAAGCACAGAACCTCTGTCACATTCACCATTCTTAAGTGAGGCAAAAATACTGATATAATAATCTTGATAACAATGCAATTACTGGTGATAGTAAGCTTAAAAAAACCCAAATATACTACTTACTGCATTTACATGTTTTTAATAATTGACCAGAACACTGAGTCTCCTGTGAGTAGCTCTGGGCCAGTTCTGCAGTGATAGATTTCTCTTACCTCCTAGTGCTAGTGAAACAACTCATAGTGCTTTTCCTTTTTCTTAAGAAAAAAAATATATATCTATATACTGAAAATGACACACAGGATCACAGAAAAAAAGGTAATGATAATAGACTAGTGCACTTAAAATAGAGAAAGAAATTTTCCTTCACAAGTTTTATGAGATAAACATATTTTACAAAGGCTTGCAGACTTGCAGCATATAACCAGATTTTTTGTTTTAATGACTGACAGTGGCATAAATTCAGCCATATGTTGGTTTCTTCATTCCCGTTTCTAAGGATGCAAAAGCAATTCTATCTAAATTTCTCATTAATTTTAATCTATTTGTCCTTGGAGAGAGTTGGAATGCTCTCTTATGTTCATTCTACAAGGGTGCAGAGTTAGGTAGCAGTGTACAGGGCACTTCACAGCAGGGCAGCAGGAACCCTGAGGCCAGAGCCCTCACCTGCCATGAGAAACTTGCCGTCCCCAAATCCCCCATCTGCAGGAGAGAGCTCTGGGTGTGTCAGTAGTAAGTAATTGGTGTTAAAAAATTGTTAAGAAAGATTATGC
>JAUBNY010001036.1:6054474-6072335 GCA_032275445.1 Crypturellus soui
TATATTGTTCTTGCAAGAGCTGCACACACCTTTAACATACTTACATCTATAGTATGTAAAATACTTAAAGCTTATGACAATCCAAAAAATGGAGAAAATAAGATCTCAAGTCAGTGACAAAATGCTCATATCCTACCTACAGTAGCTGTGATTACAAAACACTGGGCAATGGGGGTCTTTGCAAATTCAGGATTAATTTAATGTATGTGAGAAAAACATAGAGTGTGAGGATGGAATACATAATATGCTGGAAGACAAGGAATAAATATGAATTGATTTGCTCTCAAATGCTTACTGTAAAGCTTAAGAGAATGAATAAAGGTGAGATGTTGCAATACAGTAGTTCAGAAAAACTGTTTATGAATAGGTGAAGTCACAGCGAGTTTACATTCTTTTGAGATTCCTTAGTTTGGGTGGGGTTTAATTAAATCTTACACAGGAACCTGCAGGATTTAGAAAACAACTGCTCTGCATGTAATTGAGGAAATCCATTTTCTCTATGAGCAGTCAATAATAATTGCACCAGTAGAGAAGAGTCCCATTTCTGAAAAACATTGGCTAGAAATGTTTTTCCATGATAGTTATTTACTGAAACTCAAGGCTTTGTGAATGAGCCAGTTAGCTTTTTTTGGTGCACAGGACTTTAGAGTTCTCTCCAGCACAACCATTAAATATAGTTGGACTCTCTTGCCTTCAAATTGATCAAGCTTTGATGCAGTTAAAGCTGAAGAGAGAAGTGGACGGTGTGCTAACACTGCCGCGAATTACTTAAGTAGGGAGCTAACAAGTAACTAGAAGATAAGATAAGTATATTTTTGAATTGCCAGTATGAATTGGAATTCCCCCATTTGTTATTTGCATGATGTCACCTGAGGTTCATTAATCATCTTCATCTTATATGATTCATAATCATCTTATATGATCTTTGGACCATCAGAAAGTTTGGGAAAATCCACGCTCTGAAGATGGTGGTTAATCTGCTGTGGTTGTGGATCTTTGTCCTGGGATATCTTACTGAAAGTTTTAGCACTGTGACATTATATTTCACAGGCTGAGCAAATACTTGCCCTTGTGCAGCCGATGAGCAGGAACTTGCACCATGCTGGTTCAAGCATTTATCAGTAATGTGCAAAACGTCTTAGTGTATGCACTGTTACTCACAATAAATCCATGCCTGTTTCCTGTAGGGCACCTGCATTTGTTTGAAAAGTTGGGTACCACGGTGCATGCTTCACTGCACATGACAATAGTTTGAATAGGACACTGGCAGCTATCCTTGTCGTGAGCTGTTTGAGTTTGGGCGGCTGCAGATGTTTGCTGATTTAGAAATGAAATGTGAGACGGAGAAGGACGTGGGATACCAGCTGGCATTGAAAATGCAAGGAGTTAACTGCAACACCTTGCTCTCGTCTGGCACTGTGTGGTTTGGAAAGGACAGCCGCGCGGAAACGCTTGTGACAGGGTTGTATTCCACACCCAGAGACTAAAGGGAGCCTTTTTCTCTCCTTCTGTTTGTCATGTGTGTTAGTGCTGGTAATGATTTACTATGGGCAAAGTTTGCTGCTTATTTCTGTTTTATATTTGCTAAGCTATTTCACTGACCTACGAAGATAATAGGGAGTAGCTGGATTTGACTGTGGCTTTGTGCACAGTCCTATATATTTTCAAGTTTGAAAGTTTAAAGGTTTATCCTCACAAGCCCTTAAAGGAACAGATACAACTGAAAGCTCAAGAAATGTTAATCTTTCCTCTGGTGTAACCCACCTGTTGGTTAGATGATTAGGGATTTCTGTAGCACTTTTTCTGTTTCTCAGGCACTGTTTAGAAAGCAACATTGGTCAAGAGGTGGTTATTATGACCCATCTTCTTACTCTGTCTTTGCTAGTTCTTATGTTTTACCATAAAACCTCTTTTTCCTTTCTTTACTTTGTTCCTTCCTTTCCAATCCCTCTTTGACATTTTCCTTTTTCCTCCCTGTCATCTCCTGCTTTGCCCGTGTGCACAGGTTGGAAATCAAGATCTCCTGCAGTGGAAGAAGAAGCTGCTCTTCTCTGTGATTCTAAAAGGAGTTATTCTAAAAGAGGCCCCCAGCATGTTCATGCAACAGCATGTTGGTGATAAACAGGCTGCTGATCTGGTGTGGTCAAAGTTTGCCTCTCTGCTAGTAAGGTAGGAGGGTGCAAATTCTCACTTCTCCAGGTCGGATTGTTACTGCACTTCTTGTGCTTGCATTTTACCATGAAAATACACATGTACCTTACTGTTTGCCTTCCAGCTGCCTTACAAGCACTGAAGAGAAAAAAGAGATATGAGAAACAGTTGAGTCAAATCGATGGAACACTCTCAACCATTGAGTTTCAGAGAGAAGCACTAGAAAATTCCCATACCAACACAGAAGTGCTCAGGAACATGGGTTATGCTGCACAAGCTATGAAAAAAGTGCATGCAAATATGTAAGTGGTTTTTACTGGCTTTCAAAATGAGCTTGTTAAACACCTATAAGGCATTCTATCACTTGGTTTTGTTGTGTCTTATTAGCCAGTTTCATTTTGGTTCAAGCATTTAATGTGCAGTGTTGTTGGTGCTGTAATGTTATGGTTGGCAGAGAAATATCTCCTCCTAGCAGCAAATCTGGTAGGAAGTCCAGTTATCTAAGAATTGCCCTGTGGCACAGCAGAATTAAATCTACCTTGGCAGCAGAAAAATTCAGGACAGAAGCAGAAGAGACTAAAGAGGTGAACTCTTTTCCTCTGAGAGGAACTCTTTTCCTCTAAGTTTGTAGGCTGGATTGTGCAACTCAAAGTGCTAATTCGACCTGAATAATAAAAGAGAGTAATTTTTTTTGTATATATGTAGTGTTTTTATATGTTCTGTGTTATTTGCTGGAGTGTTTTCCTGCATGAATAAACAGAGTTAAGTCAGAAAAGGGTGTTTGGTGGGAATAAACAGGAACTAAAACAATGGTGAAGTTAACAATAAAGGGAAGCTTTGAAATGAGGAATAGCCCTATGAAGTTCCCTCCAGTTCTGGCTGAAAGCTTAAGATCAGAAACTCCAGCTCTGTGAGGGTGCTGACCTCGGCAGGGAGCTACGTTTGCCCAGGGAAGGTGGCCGGGGCCTCGCAAGCATGAGGAGTGCAGAAAGGGAGCAAGGAGCTGGCTGCTGCACTCATGACTTTTGCTGTAATTCCAAAGTGGAAGGAATTGGACTGGCCAGCTACAATACACAGCAGCTTGCCAGGCAAATTCAAGGTGTAGCTGAAAGAAATTATTCCCCCCTGAGTTCTGTTCTTTCTTTTTATGCCCATGGACAAATGTATGGTCTGTTTTGAAAAAGATGTTTCTGAGACTCTTCTGTAGGATTTGAATGACATATCTTTCAAAACTATTTCCATGTTATTTTACCAGGGACGTAAATAAAATCGATGATTTGATGCAAGATATCACTGAACAGCAAGATATCGCCCAGGAAATTTCGGAAGCCATTTCAAACCGAGCTGGGTTTGGTGATGAGTTTGATGAGGTTAGTACTTCAGTAAACCTTGAGAGTTTTGTCTATAAAATAACCTAATGGCTATTTTATTTTGCAATGATTTGTTCCACCTTTTTTTTTTTTCTTTTTCCAAAAGATGTGATTATAAAATTGCTTAATTCTAGCTTAGCTTTTTTTTTTTTTATTTTAAAGGAAATGTTGACTGCACTTGTTATTCTCTTTTGAACTGTGGAAGGAGGAGATCACTAAAGCATGCCGTCTTTTACTGCCACACATGCACGTAGAAACATGTAATTTATTGTGCTCCAAATAGACATACACTGCCTTTGCTATTTCTATTGCTATTTCTATTACTGCAACATCATATTAAAGGTTATTGCTTACAACTCTGAATTTTTGGGCCTAATTTTAAAGGTTTCCCACCCCCCATTCCTCCCAAGGAGAGGAGGATCCCCTCTGTATTTTCCCAGATATCTGCGGAAGTAGATGAGTAGAAATTATTTCTGTTGGAAGCAATGAAAATTCAATCCTTGAGCTCTTTTTTCTTGGAAAGTAAATTAACACTTCTGAAAATTTGCTGCAAGAGCTTTACAGGGTCACTGAACTTGATTTTGTGCATCTCATCAGGCTGTTGCTGTTTTTTCATCCAGCCAACAAGTATGGTTTGGTGCTCAAGGGTCTAGTATATTCAAATACTCTACAATCTGTGGAATACTGAGCTGGTAATTAGTGTCAGTATCACAGCCAGTTTTTTAGTTTTTAATGTGTTTTAAAGTGACTAAGCACTAGGGCTCATTTAAAGAATAGTATAAAGAATCAATGAACCCCACAACCACTCCCAAATAATTCATGTCCCTGTACCCAAATTAAGAGCATATCCATTTTTCAGCATATTTTTAATTTTTCATTTTATTCAGCATTTTTTCAGTGATACAGCATATACATTTTTCTTTGCTTGTTTTTTTGGCAGCTTATTCAACATACAACACTTTGGTAGTTCATTGAGAAACAGCCGTGGTTCTGTTTGTTTGTTTGTTTTTTCCATTGTCTACTTTCCTGTCTTTCCATTTTCAGTGCAGTTGAACTTTTCTTGAAGCACCAATGAATACTGGCATAAGGAGTGAGATGCAGGCTGTATAAAGTGGGCCTTGAGCAACTGAAAAAAAACTCCATCCCAACCAGCAGTGCAATGTCACTGAGCAAAGTGCTAACTTGTAGGGATTAGACTTGGTATGATGCAGTAATCGTTGTGTTGTGGGTGGTTTGTGTTGCAGGATGATATTTATTTCTGAAGGGCATCTTGACCACACGCTTGTATTCTTCACCTGTGTACCATAGGTGCAAGGAAAAAATTGAAATGTGATTTATATTTCTCCAAATAGATAAAAAGCCATAAGGGTTCTTTGTGCCTGGGATAACACAGTGTATGTAATGAAGAATGCAAAAAACATCCACTCCACCTGATCAGGATACTGATTTAGGAGAGATGATCCTTGCTTGGAGGCCTGTTTTTGATAAGCAAATAGGAGATTTTTGATATTTGATACCCATTCTAGTGGGCATTCTGCTCCCCTCTTCACTACTCTGTTCTTGTTTTGGCCTGGTTTCAACAGGAGAAAGAGGATTCATTGCATCTATTGCAATTTACCCCAGCTTAGCCATAGAGCAGTTTTTGAGTTGAGGGAAACACAAGTTGAAGCTGCTTAACTTAAAACGTGGGCGTCCCACTTCCAGGGTGTGTGTCCTGGCCATTCCTGTTATAATGTCAAAGGTAGGGATTGCTGCTTCTTCTACCTCTTTTAAAAGAGAGCCAGCTCTTCAAGGCTGACATTACCTCTTGTTTGTTTATTCACTCAACGGAGGGAGTTAAGGTCTAATTCTGGGTGTGAGGGGGTTAGGGATCCTCCAGAGGTCTTCATAAGTACCTGTTTACACTGACTTTTGAAGGACTTGGACACTTCCTTTTTATGAAGTTTGTACTCACACGACTTAATTAGGCACTTAAAATACAGAGATATTTCTGCTACTAAGTGCTTAAGGGTCCCACATAGGGTCCCACCCAGGACATTTCTTTGAGAGATCTGGTCTCAGCATCATCAAGCTGTTGACCTATGCCAAAGCTTTTAAATGGTGTTCTGGGATTTGTACTGTGCATAAGGTCAGACTGGCTAACTAACATTTTTTAGTCTTGAAATAAATAAAAGTAGGAAAACAGTTATAGGAAGGTGTACAGTGGTTGTGTCGCTATCATTTTAATTTCCATGTTGGGGGTAAATGGGTACGGGAAGCCCATTTCAAAACCTGGCAGATTCCCCTTTTGCCCTACCCACTTTTGTCCATTGTTTCTTTCTAAACTGTTTGGTTTAAGTGGCAAAGGTATGTTTCTCTGCAAATATGTAATTGCTGGCTGGCTTTGTTAGGATGCCCCTGCCGAGGAATAAGTCTCTGGCTTTTTTAAGTATAAAACTTTTTTTTTAGTATTTCAAAAGTGGATTAGAACATCTGTCCAAATGAGCTTCTCTAGCTAAAATCTCAAGAGTGTTACGTGCATCAGGAGTGAATAACCAGAGTCAGGAGGACAGCTCTGATTCCAGTGCTGCTTTAAAATCATACATAACTCTGAACTTAATCTGCTAGAGCAGTAACATAACCAGCCTATCTTATAACCAGCAGAGCTGGCTGCTTTCTAAAGTGGAAGGAATCATGTTGTTTCAACTTTCAAATCAGATTTGCTATTGTACCCCACGTTTAGTAAAAGTTGTACTGGTAATATGCTGTTTTCCAATGTTTGTTTTCAGATATAAACTGCTAAATCAGTCGTGCTTTGCTTTGTGGTAGTTAAAAACAAAATCAACCAAACAAAAAAAACACTTGATGGAGATCACTGGCAGGGCAACGAATTTTTAAATTGTGCTTTCATTGAATTTAGGATGAGCTGTTGGCAGAATTAGAAGAACTGGAGCAAGAAGAGCTGAATAAGCGGATGGCTGACGTGCGTCTGCCGAGCGTTCCGTCCAGCTCGCTGCCCACGCGCCCCGGTGAGCTGCCTTCCGTTGCACCCTGCCAAGGATCGGGATGGGCTGGGAGTAGGGGGAGAGGAAGAGTGAGTTCCAGATGTGCGTTTGACTCTGTTACAACTTTTAAAGTACTATAGCCTCATTGTAGTATTGTTTGTATCTGTTTATCAGTGGAAATAATAGAATTCTGGTTTGCTGTATATAAAAACACTTAGAGCTAAATTCTTTATAGATTTGGGGGATGAACTTGGGGAACTTGGTCTTTCACATATCCTAATACATCTTCTATGAAGTATGTAGCTAGATCAGTGAAGAGTGGAAAGATTTTTTTTTTTCCCCTCTTTTTGGCAATTAAATCTTTGGTCTTTTTTAAATTAGTCTGATCCAGATTCAAAATGTTTGTGTCAGAGACCTCCCTTATAGGGTAAGGTTTTATATTTGCTGTTGGTATTTTAATTAGAAATGAGGAATGCAACAGGAAATACAAACTTAAAGAAATACTGGCATCTTTCACTTGCTTCGTACAAAACAGGCTTAGCTGACATTGAGCACTAATCTGATATTTTTCTTCAGTTCTGTTTGTTTTTAATTAAGCCAGAGACAGGCCAAGGTTAACAGTACCTTACACTGTGTTGCTGTTGCCTTCTTTTCAACAGAGAAAGTGACTGTGCACTGGTGCTAGTTAAAGAATATAAATATTTGGTGGCAAGGACAGCACACACACACAGTGCAAATTGCTTTTGGTATGTTCTGCTGTTGAACAAGTTACCTGGACCAGCTCAGCCCAAGCACTCTTATGTGTGTTTTGGCAGACAGCACTTAAATCTCTGAGAAAAGGTTGAAAATGTTTGAACTGGGATCGTGGCCTCATCTACTCATGTAAATTGCACAACAGCTAGTAAAAAGGTGGATTTAGGAAGAAGTGTAAAATCACATTCTTGGTATTTAGGGCTTGCTCGTACATCCTCGGCCAGATCCTGCTGTGCCAGATGGCGGGATTATTAAATTCAGGCCACCCTCATGGCTTTGTTATCTTAGATTTGCTACTTCATCTGTTTGTGTGACTGCTTCAAGTGAACTTAGCGGGGTGCATTTGTATAGGTTAAGTATTAAGCAAGGGCTTAATACCTGAATATTAAGCTTAGCAAGGGCTAAACCGGTGTATGCTTTCCAAAACTGGATGCTTACTATTACACAGAAATAGCAAAATAACAACAACAACAGTTAATGGCTCTGTACTGTTTTTCCCTGGTGATGCATGTTGCCCCCTGACTTTCTAGATGGGGCTGCTGAGGCAGAGGAAGGCCCGGGGACCTTCCCAAGGCGCTCGGTGGGCAGCAGTGGAGCAGAGGCTGCAGCTCAGGCCTCCTGTGCCCTTCTCCCTGCTCAGTCTCTGAGGGTGCTGCCTGCAGCCCTATGGTCACGCAGCCACGGTGCCTGTGCAGCTGTATGTAAGGGGGAAAATACAGAGAGAAAATGTGTGGGATTTTGGTATAGAGCTGGGAGTATCATTTGAGCAAAGTGTGTTTAGGAATGACTTTCTCCTCATCCGTAAGCAACAACTGCCCTGAATTTGGGTGTGCCGTTTGGAGACCGGCACTGCATGTGGCAGCAGAGTGCGCAGCGGGCCACGCATGCCCGTGAGGGAGCCGAGCGTGAGAGCTGGCAGTCCTGGGGTGCTCCTTCCCGGGCTCTCCCAGGGAGAAACATGTCTGCTGTGGGAGCTTCCAGTAGGAGCTGTGTGTGAGCTGGAGGTGAGGCAGAGCAGCCGCAGCTTCACTGCGGTGTTACCTGCGCTTAGCTTGCTACTCAGTAAGTTGGTGTGAGATGGTCATACTGAAAAGCACGTGGAAGTCTTCATGCTAGCAAATAAAATGTGTTTCTTTGTTGCGTTTGTCAGTGATTGTTGTCAATTTCTTTCTGCAGCATCAACCAGGAAGAGAGCGGAAGATGAAGATGATATGAAGCATCTAGCTGCCTGGGCTTCATAAGAGTGTGCTTTTTTTGTAACAGCGGACGTGATAATGCAGATGCGAAGTGCTGCAATACTATTTTATAGCATTACAAATTCAGTGAGTTGCATTTCATACAGGCTACACCTTTTATTTTAAGGCCAGTCCTGCTAAAAATAATTGTATGACAACTATATTGCTGAATTAGTTTAAAGGCAAAAAAAAAAAAAAAATACTGTAACTGCCAAAACTCTCCAGTCCTCCAAGCCCCAGAGTTTTTCCAACCTTGGCCAGAGGTTTGTTTTGCCATTAGAATGGTGGCACTATGAGGGTATTTTTGTTACTATATATATATTTTTGATAATGTCTTACTACTCCTTCCTATTTTGAGACCTGTGCATCCCACAGGTGGACATAGGAGGTTTCAGTTCCTGTTTGTATCCTGAGTGTTATATTTGAAATGCCCTTTTAACTCTCGATTAAAAGCCGATAGAATATCCTGAACACTTGTAAAGCTGACATGCATTAGTGCCCAGCTGACTGCTTTTTGACTTGAGGACTGAATGCCACTCAGAGTGCTAAACTACTGCATATGTAGTAAAATCACTCTTCCAATGGAAAACAAAATCTAATAAACAACTTTGTATGAACAAATTTTATTAAATAAGACTTAAGGTTTGTGCTATTAGCTTGCTGTCAATCACAATAAAATAGAAAAACACTGTGGACTGCCAGGGAAACTGGAAGGCAGGGTAACGATGGTCTTGGTTTCTTGTTTTCAAATTAATCTAAATTCACCGGGGATTGAATGATCTAGGAAATAATGGGAGACGGTGTCGGTAGAAGCAGAAGGCAGATCACTTCTTAGGGTGGCTTTAGCTCATGGTTTGCTGGGTCTAGCAGAAGGCTTCAGCCAAGTGCCTATTGTATTGTACATTAAGCATAAGAATTGCTATATATATTTCTGGATACTGCATGCTCAAAACCTTTCGAGTTGAGTTCTGTGGATGAAGCCAAAAATTTATGCTGTGGACATGACTTTTTTCTTCTCAGGGTTCTCAGTCTCTGCAGTGGAATTGCTTTTGGTTTGCATCCATACGAATGGAGAATTGAGCCTTGGCAATTTATTTCAGTTAAGTTTCCTATTGGAAAAGATTAAGTGTGTAATTCCATCCTAAGGTTTGGAGGCACTAGGAAGATTATCCCTTTTTGTTGGAAAAAGAGAAAAACTGGAACTGCTTTTTTCTTTTAAAGCAAAAAGTTTAAAACACTACCTCAAATTTCAAAATATATTATGCAGGTAGGAAACCAAGTGCTAACAAAATGTCAGTTAGTTTCAGTGCTTGCTGAAATTCGGGATAAGAAGCCAGCCAGGAGCTTCCTTGATGGGCATAATTAGTAAAATAACAAATATTCTGAGTTACTTGGAAGTCATTTGGCTGGGATCCCATTTCCAGGATTAAAGCAGTCTGCAGAAGTCTCTGAATTGGGTACAGAAAACACCGTACCCCGATGGCCTCTCTGTGCAGGAGCCGCTGGCCATGTGCCCGGGTCTGTGGAGGAGGCCGGTCCGCCAGGCACGTGCTGGCCTGGAAGGACGGGCGCTCGCCATTCCTTCCTGGGCCAGTCAGTGGTTTTCCAGTACTTAGCACTTGCGTAATACTTACCGTATTTAAGTGTTCTCCAGACTAACCAAGACACATCCCTGGCTTCCAGTTTGAAAGTAAAATGATTTTGAGCCTGCTCTGGAAGACGCAGGCCTGCACCTTTTGTGCAAGCACCTTCCATGTGAGCACCTGCCACAGGGAGCGGGAAGGCGTGGGAGGAAGCCGTCCTTCTCCTTTGAGAGCTCTGTGTGATGTGTCACTTCCAGCCTCCATCAGTGGTTTGGCCAGATGCTGATCCCGGCAACCTTCGGGTATCTTCAGCTTGTGTTGACTTCAGAGCAGGCACTTTGAAAGCAAAACTTGTGAAGGAGGACGAACAGCAGCCACAGCCCTTGGCTGAGCTCCTCGCAGAGGGAGGGAGAGAGGGAGGACAGTCAGCGCTGAGGACATGCCCGATTCGTAAGGCCCTACGGAGGAGCCCTGTAGTCGTGTGCTCTGATCAAAATACAGCATGGACTGCCATAACCAGAGTGCTTGCTGTCATGTTTGTGAGACGGTAGGTGGGTGTTTTTCCTTCAAAAACAGTGCAGGTAGTTTAGGCGTTTTCTTCTGCTGAGGAAGGAGCTCCTTTCTATTTAAAGTCAATGAAACTGTGACAACTGCCTCTTTCTTTTTTGAACATATGTCTCTCTTCTGTGCCAAGATGCTGTCTGTTCAACATGTGAGCAGATGAGCTTGAATAGTGTCAATGTGTTATTGTAAACGTACTCTCTATTAACTAACTCGGGCTTGTTTTACAAGAGGACTCTGGAAGCAGATGGTGTTTTGTAGCTGCTGCTTTTCCTGTTTCTTATTTATTCTGGGAATCTTTTCTTCCATTTATAGGCTTGGACATTTAAATCTGGGTATCATCAAAAAGGGGAAAATATATTAATAAAACATAAGTGTGTATATATGTGCTGTAAATAAATATTTTGGTGCCATGTTCATGCTGTGTGATTGTATTCATTTTTCTATTGGCAAAACATTAAGTACTCTGTCAGTGCTGTCGTTAGGATACAGTAATCTTCTTAGAGATTCTCAAGATTTGGGATATTTTTTGTTTTAGTCTTTGAACAAAGGAGATTTAGTTAAACAAACAAAAAGCACAAAGTGTATTCTCTGGTGTCTGGGTCGTATTCCTTCAGCCTAATTGTGTTTGAAGGGAGTCTTTATTTTAACGTGCGCAAAACACCTACTGCTCCTTTTTACTAGAAGATGGCAGTCTTTTGGAAAGGGGTGTATTTTACTTTCCAGGCCTTAGTTGAAAGGGGGAATGGTCAAGTTATGGGCAAACTTCTGGCTCTTTTTAAATCCTCAAGGCCCCTCTGCTGAACGTGAGGACCCATTTCAGTATAAACTCAGGCCTCAGCTGGTGGGAGGAAGTAAGGGGGTGTACAGGGAATATTGGTAATGAGAAAAGTTTGGACAGGTGGAGCCTGAATTAGAGTAATACTGGACTGTAGAAACATGAGTCATTTTGTAAGGCATTTTTGAGCGCACCTTAACTTCAGGGCTAGCTTGAATGTCTTGAGAAATGCCTAATATAGCAAGTCTCGTTTTTAACATAGCTGTCATATTTTCCTACCTCTGTCCCGACTGCAGAGAGAGTTGCAAACCCCCCTTTGTAGCAATGTTCAGTCAAATCAACATTGCAGGGAAAACCTGCTCTGTTCATGTAGTCTGCCCCTAATCATGTAGTTTGTCCATGTAGTTGTTACTGACACGGGATCGTTAGGCACTTGGATGAGACACCCTGGGGTGAGAACCCGTCAGGAGTCGGCAGTAGAGCACAGGGCCGGGCACTGATGACGTGTTAGTATTTACCCCAGCGCTGATGCTGCGGTGTTGCTGCTGGCCCTGCCTCTGCTCTCATGCCCGTGGCTTTATGGAGTCAAATACTATTTACCCAGATGCCCCCTCCTCCTGCTAAACACACACCCACACACTGCACCGGGAATGAAACTATTCGGATCTATTTAATATACCAAAATATTGGATGTACTTTTGCGATTGGACTCTGCCTTACCCCAGGAACCTGGGCGCAGCTACATGATCGAGCCAGGACGGTGCGGATGTAGGTGTGCACACAGATACGGTGCACGGCCCCGTCCTCCATCCCCGAGCTGCACCGTGGGCTACGCCTGCGCGAGGCTCCTGCCCTCGGAGCGCGGCCGGGCCCGCGCGCCTCCAGGTGGAGCTCGGCCCGCAGCATCCTGCCCTGCGCGACGGCAGCGCCTGCCTCCAGCCCTCCCGCCGCTCCCGCCAGCCAGCGGGAAAAGGGGTGCGAGGGAGGGAAATGGGGCGACCGCCTGGCCATGGCTTAGGTGGGAACACAGGGGTTGTGCCTGCAGGAACACACAGCAGCGGAGCGTGTTTAAGTGTTGAATTAATCCCTTCTTTGAGTTCTTTAGGAGCTTAAAGGTAATTTTTCACCAAAGAGAGATCTGGTTCACCAAAGTAAATTGAGCCTGAACTGACACGTTCAGCAGGTTGGCCCCATGTTCAGAATTGGCTGTACAGTCTGGCTGAATTGGGCTTAGCCTCTTTGACTGCTAAGGAACAAACTCTGCAGACCTATTAGTTTTTCCATTGAAGTTCCTATGTGCAGTTAGGGTGACTGGTTGAACTTTCCAGAAAAAAAAAAAAGGGCCTTGAATATGCCTGAAGAAGCATAGCTATAATCTGCAACACTCTGTGTATCCCCCTTAAGGTATCATTAGAGTTCTCCACATGCTAAAAAGTGGTCCTCTTGAAAGGTGACAGGAGACTAGGAAGAGAGAACCATAAAAGAAAGAAGACTATTAGGAGCAAGGTAGTAGATCATAGACATGAGGGATAATGCTCTAATTCTCTCACCATGCTTTGTAAACATATTCTTTCTATTACAGGAGCAAAAGTTCCAGAGAATAAACCCTTCACCTCATCTGACAAGAGGTCGTCAGAGTGTCTCAGCTGAGCTAGAAATGGGACAGTGACAGAGAGGGAAATCAGTGGCAACCACAGGTAGCTCAGGGCTCCCTGGCAAACTCCAAAGTCACCCTGCCTTTTTTAACCTCCCCAGCAGCTTTCTTCAGTTCCAGGACGAAGGGTCACAGTGCTCCAAGACAAAAAATGCCTTCTGGGGCACTTCAGTTGGCACTTTGCTGCCAGGACAAAAAAGACTCAAAGGAAACTGCATCTGGACACTCAAGTAGAATGAATCACGTTGCCAGTGACCTTCCTGTGGCTGCATTGCAAAGTTTGAAAAGTTGATGGCTGAACCTGCGCATCAGAGATCACGTCACTCTTCTCAGGTTGAAACCTCCAGCTCCCACTGCTTTGAAAACTGTCAGCAAAACATGTCCTGCTGAATTAGTTTCACAGGGAGCTGAACTAGTAGAAAAACCTATTGCATGGAATTCAACTCAAGAAATTCTAAAAAAGGTTTGTAATAATAGCATTATCATGACTATATATTTTACCTGTGTATTGTATCAAACATGGTTAGACAGAAGTTACATTTCACAAAGTCAGCATTATGGGAAAAAAAAATCACCTAGTAAATCCCAGGCAGTCAAGCCATCGACGTCTCTACACTGAGAATCTGCCAGGAGATCAGATAGCCCCTATCTGATTAGACTGAAATCTGAGCCAACATTTGCTTTGCTTTATTCTCCTGTGCACCATTAGGGGCAGGCCCAGAAACACTGTGCGAGATGGAAAAGAAGTGATTTCCCCCGGAAGCTGCTTTATCTGGACTCTCCTTGTAAAGACCAGCAGGAGCCTTCCTAGGCACATCACTATGATATGGAATGGCCGCTTTTAATATTTTCAAAAGATTATATAGAATGTGATACTTTTATTTCAGCTGATTCGCAAAGAAGTTACCATCCTCTCACTCAACTCAAATCGAAGAAGATTGCATCATGTTTTATCAGGTTTACAATAGACTACAAGCTGTTCTAGAAGTTCTCTGAACTAGCAACTGATGCTGAAAACTTCTTCAGGACCAGATTTTCTCTAAATGTACAAAATAAATGCCTGAAACCTCAGCTTGCTCTTATAAGAGGAATATACAGCGGGAGACAGAGCACCCTTCAAATCACAAGCTATTTACTCCTTAATCTGATTACCAGAAGTGCAATCAAGAAAGAGCCACAGGAAATTCAAGAGGAGACATCCTGTAGGAGATTCACCACATGTCTCAACTGCTTCTTAAACTACATTTACTTATTTATCTTGAAGCATGTGAACTGGTATTAAGCTCTTAAGAGGTCGATATACAACCTGCTCCAGTTAGGCACTTGCCGGATGAGCAATACTTGACAAACCTGCGAAACAGAATTGCGAAACAAACAAATGAGACGCGTTTCAGAGAGTCATCCTCAGCATATCCATTAAACCTCTGTGGTTTCTTTGAGCTGAAAAGCATTAACCCACGGTAGTTTGAGAAGAGAGGCTTATTTCTTACTATGTTAATGCAAAGATCCCAATACGTTCAGTTTAAATTAATACACCTCCTACCCGCCCCCATCAAGAGAATCAGCTATAATTTATGAGCAAGGATATTTAGATCTCTCTGAAACCTAGTCAAGTTTTCCCAAGGTGCAGTTCCTGTACACAGGCAGGAGTCTCACCGGAGCAGCGAATCATCTAATTTTAACCCGCTGACAAGTCTGTGGCATCAGCAGGAAGGCAACGGCTGCACCAACTCACTGTGCAATTAGGGTGAATCACATAATCATTTTCTTCCTCATTTCCCCTGTTTGCAAGCAGAGGTAACGCAATACACATCTCTCAGACACAAAATGGGAATAAATGCAATATTTCTTTGATGTTCTTCAGTTACAAGAGTGCTGAGTGAGTATGAAACAACAATTTTTTTTGGATCACGTTGAGAATCACAGAATGGTTGGGGTTGGAAGGGACCTCTAGAGATCATCCAGTCCAATGCCCTGCTCCAGCAGGGACACCCAGAGCACGTGGCACAGGGTTTGGCAGGTTTGAAAGATCTCCAGAGAAGGAGACTCCACAAGGAGCCTCTCTGGGCAGCCTGTGCCAGGGCTCCGTCACTCTCACAGGAAAGAAGTTCTTTCTTACATGGAGATGGAACTTCTGTATTTCAACTTGAACCTGTTAACCCTCGTCCTGTCACTGGCCGCCACAGAGAAGAGCCTGACCCGATCCTCCCTACAGTCACCCCTCAGGTACTTGAGCATGCTGATTAAATCCCCTCTCAGCCTTCTTTTCTCCAGACTAAACAGGCCAGCTCGCTTAGACTTTCCTCATACGATAGATGCTCCAGTCCGTTAATCATCTTTGTGGCTCTCCGCTGGACCTTCTCTAGAAGGTCCATGTCCCTCTTGTACCGGGGAGCCCAGAACTGCCCACAAGAGGACAAAGTTCTCCTTGGGACTGTGCTGAAAACCTCAACGCTGCTGCTGGGGGCTTAGCAACATTAGCTGCTAGAACCCCCGGCTCCCGTGGAGGCAGTTCAGAGGCAGGCACTGCTGGGAGTCGAGCCTAGGATTCCCTTCCTGAGGCTGGTGCTTTAACTGATGGAAATTATTGGAGCCGCTTCCCCGTTCCCACAGCCGCGCTGCTCCCTGCTTGCAGGCTGGGATCTTCACGAGCAGCACCAGAAGGGGGGCTCAGCGCTAGCAAAGGCAGAGGCCCGCAACACCCGCTCCAAGGAGACACAAAAGCAAAAGCTACACAAGAGACAACCTGCACAGGGTAAGGATCTGGGTTATATTTATATCTGTAAAGAGAGAGATTGAGAGAGGGAGAGAAGCTTTACCAGTTCAGTTAGTGTAATTCACAAGAATGACTCCAACAAGAGGCTTTCTGATTTATTCGGCTGCACAGAATTACCCTTAAGGACAAAGTTTTGCCCTTTTGAATAGCTCCTTCAGCCTTCCCATCACTTCTAAGTGTCAGCGGAAAAAAAATCTTCCTCCCAGCCTAATCGTAACTCAGACCAACCCTTGTTAAACAGTGTCCTTTAATGTTGGCATCAGTTTATTTTGATGATAGTGAATACAAGAGCATTTTGAAGCCTTATAAAGTGTGCCCACCAGAAGAAAAAGTTGTTTTACAAATGAAGGACTGGGTTAAATGTATCTCATGACAGCACTGTCCTGACTCTGGAGTAATCACCAGAATAAACCCTGGAATAAACACTCATAAATCCTAGGAAAAATTCAAGGAAAACATTTTCTATTCCAAAATAATGCTCATCATTCAAATGGAAACTGATCTATAAACCAACCACATAATAATATGGCCAACAGCCACTATTACTTGTACGTGGGAGGGATTGAAGTTTGCCATGTATATCCCTTACAAGGTGAGATTAACATAATCCTTTTATGCCACTAAAATAAAGATCTGTATTTTCCCTACTGTTTTACTCTTCCAAGTCTCTACAGCCAATCCTGTAACAAAAGATAAGTCAAACTTTGGAAAGAACAGGTTAAAAAAATCTACTAAAGCAAGCCAAGCTTCGTTTGTTTTCCTTGATGGACTCTTGCAAGAAGGAAAAAATTCAAAGACTAGGAAAAGGGTTAGCATAATGAGCACTTGCAAAGAAAACCCAGCGTTACAGATAAAGAAACCTTAGAAATCCAGACAAAAAGAGGTTTCTGAATGGCTTAGGATACACTGAACATAAAACTTTTGCAGCACAGAAGCTAATGTCTAGAGAACAAATACTTATGGTTGACAGGTCATTGCACTCCCCTTTATATTCAATCAGAAGGAAGTCTTGAACTGTAAACAGGATGGATAGGCACCTCCTCCATCTCTTCACCTCTTTCCATCTTTTCCTCCAGGTAGAAAATGTGTAAAATCTTATGCACTTAAAAAGATAATAAAGATAAAAAAAAATGTAGAACAAAAAGTAGCAGTAGACTGTTGACCCAGAACACAAACTGCTAGAAAGAGACATCTCCTTTGGAGATGTCATTGTTATCTTTTTTCCTGGTTTAAATACACAGACACGTATGAGACAATACAGCTCAGATACTCTAGGAACTTCAAAAATACATCCTATACCTTATAAGAAAAGTACATAATTATATCTATTTTTTAATGTTGTATCTGTCTAGAAACCTAGAGGAACTGATCTATGGAACAAAGACCTAATTGAAATACACAAAGAAACCACAGAAGGAAAGATCTACTAGATGTGATATCCCACCCTGGAAATATTCCCCTTAGCTTTCTGCCTTTCCTTGGAGAGTCATGACTCTGGCCTAGTTGTGGTATTTGACATTTCATTAAAAATACCCTGATTGTTAACAGCACCAATTTCACAAGATGAATCTTCAGACTTCCTCTCTCTGGGATTACTAGAGCTTGCTATAGTGTAATGAAAATGTGTAAAGCTCCCTAGGGAAAGTTGCATGTTTTCAGTTCTACAAGAAAATCAGACACGTTGCAGGATAGCTGTTACTATTCCATAGCAAGGCTTCAACAGGGAGTGCAAACCACACATTGGAGAGAGAAAGTATAAATTTAATGAGTGGTCTAATGCAGATATGCAGGGGAAAAGAATTTGGGATAGACAGACCTCCTGGCCATGCTGACCCCCCTCCCCCTTCTCCATGCAACTCAAAGCATGGAGCAACAAACAGATGTTTAACTCATGAGAAGGCGCACAATAATATTCTGGAAGACACATTGTAGCCTACTGTCTCCTACAACCGTCAGGTGCAGCTTCATGAATGAGTGAATTTGCTCCCTTCCCTGAGCTCATTCAGTGGGACTATT
>JAUBNY010001036.1:6129510-6149075 GCA_032275445.1 Crypturellus soui
TTTGGAATTCACCCAAGGATTAGAGAATACACTCCTGCCTTTCCCAGCTCCTTGACTTGGAGAAGTTCTGGAGTCATACATAGAAAAAAAAGGCTTCTCAAAGCTTCTCAGAAACAAGTATACTTGTTTTAGAGTGTATATACAACAACTTTGAACAAATGGAATTTTAGGTCTAAAAGACCAGATGTGTACTGATTCTTGAATATATATTATAATAGGAAGAGTTTCATTGATAACCTCCTAGTTTTCTCAAATTGTTCTAGCTGTGATTGTATGATATTGCAATCTGTTGTAGTGGTACTGAGTCAGCTGCCGTCCTTGAAGATTGCAAGTCTTCCATCACCCGCCACAAATAAAGCCAGACGTGCTCAAGGATATAGGAGTCTCACTTTTGTCTCATTGCCATAGAAAGCAGATCTTGGAAAGACCCATGCCACAGAAAAATGTAGACCAAAAAATGCTTTGTAGCAACAATAACTACAATGAGATTACAGAATATATTACTGTTTCATAATTTTTGTATAATCTATTCTGCCAGCATAATATAGCCAAATGATTCTTGGGGGAAATGATGAATTTAGAGATAGACTCTTTTTTTTTTCCCTAGGACATGATTGGTTTCTTTCTGGTTCACTCTTGGCATCCGCACTTAGATTATTCCTCTTCGCTTCATCTTGATATATGCTTTTTTATTTCTTGTTGACCTTGAGGAAAGCTCTTTTGAGATGATTGAACTTAAGGCACATGAATCTTTAAAATGTGAGAATGTGTCCTGAATGAACAGGAGGTGCTAGTCAAGGGCTGGGGGAAGAAAGCCTAGCAGCAAAATTCTCTGTTTCCAAATTTTCCTCCCACAAACCATTTTAAAAGTTGTCCAGAGGAACAAATACTTAGTCTGTAAAGGTCATTCAAGAGAAATAGAGTGTTGCTCCCTCTGTAGTTATCTTGAATTGTGTTTTTGCAACATTTTAGCTTTGAAATCTTAAAATAAAGATGTTTTCTTTATGTAATTAACAATGAATTCATAGTGTATGATTATTTTCTGCCACATTTGTGCATGTACACAGGTTTAACAGTGTTACTGAATATTTGCCCTGCAAACTGAGAAATGCCAGCCAATCAAAGCAAGTCACTGCTTTTCAGTACTGGCTTCACTTCTTGTGCTAGGCTTTGTAAATATTTCCTCATACATCATTGTCACAGTGCCACACATTTGAAATGTCATATTATGCAGTGTCTGGTGTCATAAGCATAATATTAACAGCAAAGAGCAACAAAACACAACATACAGAGAATAAATATGTATTTTCAAAAGCTGCCTTGCCTACAGAGAATTATTTGAGGGTCATTTGGGCATATAGAAGATACATCCTTTGAGTGTCTTTGTCATCCTTCTAGGACCCTTTGTCCAATCCTGAAAACAAATGTTTTTTGTATTTCTGTAGCAATGTTTTTTTTCTTTCCCTGAGCTTTTGCTTCCAATATGAGAAGACCAGAAAAGGCAGATAGATGCCATTCTTTTCAGTAATTATTTTCCAACTATTGTTAGTTCTAAAGTCTTTTATGAGAAATTACAGTGCTGAAGCAGAGTAAGAGGCAAACTTATGTTTGCAAACTTATGCCTATGTATTGTATGTATATATTCTCCCACCCCCCATTTACCATCAGATTTATACTGTACTAGTACAGCAACAGAAGATTAAATAGGGATTAACCTTTCTGGTTACCCACAATTTCTCACACTATTTGTAGAAATAATATAATTTATCACTAGGTTATTATTTTCCTAGTGGAGTAATATTACTGGAGGTTAGAGAAGTCTGGACTGTGTAATGACCTATTTATAATAATAAGTGAAAGCTGATCACATTATTATCCTCAAGAGGCTTCACAGGAGGAGGTCCATGCTATGTTGTGTTTTGTCATTCAGACCACGGATATCTCTTCAAAGGAACAGATTGTACTGCTTAGAGCCAAACTTCACTGACCTGCATCTCCTTGTCCCTGAGTCCTTTTCATGCCTTTTCTCACTGTGCTGGAGGATTTGATAAGGAGGTACAGAGCTATTTGTGTCAGCATCTCCTTTTACATCTTGAATCTTTCTAGCTTGGGCTTGAAGACCAAGTCTGGGCATGATTCACTTGCTCACTCATCAACATCTAGTACCAGCAGAGATATCCCAGGAGATCTCACTAAACCTAGCAGCTGTTCAAGAGATAATGGGTCACAGTAGGTACTGTGGTCTATGTACCTTCTCCTCAAGGATTGTTCAGATACTCTAGTGCATCTCAATTGCATCTCAAATTGTGGTAGGTACCTAAGTATGCATCACTGCATCAGGCTCCAGCAGTCAGTTTGCAAACTGGATCTTCCATTTTCTGAATGCTCATTTCTGTAAGACAGCAGTGAAGAGGCAGAGATGTTCCTGAATTTCAGTTCCTGCCTTTCAATCTGCCTAAATGCCCTATGTAATTGCTCAGATTCAGGAAACAAACAAACAAAAACAGGCAGAAATGCTTGGCATTTCAACCAAATGTCTGCATAGGAATAGAGATGAGCTCTTGAACATGACCTGCCATAGCTGGAGGGAAGAGACCTCTTCAGGAGATGACTCATCTTGTTGTAATATTAAAAGTAATCATGATGTAAGAATTTAAGGTAAGAGCAATTGGTTCCTGGAAATATTTCCCTGTTATAGTTCCTCCTTTTAGTCACCTCACAGATCCCTGATTTTTGAATTGTGAGAAAATCAGGTAAATTTTCTAAAAGTTGGCTGTTTCAAGCTAAATGATTGTATAAAAACTGTATTCCATTTATGTTGCATGACTATCTTTTTTTCATTTTTGATAACAAATAAACAGGAGAGATCTGTGACATCATTGAAATACAGGACTTTTGAGCTGAGACTATAAGAACAAGTCCAAATGGCAAGAGTCCAAAGAACGCTTCATCTGTTCTTAAGCACTTCTAAAGACAGGAATTTCTTAAATTACCCAGCTGTTCTAAGACTTTCTTTAGAAACAGACAGATTTTCCCTTCACCTTGCATATTTTTTCTTCTTCTTCTTTTCTTTAACCAATGATGCCAATTTATTCCATATAGAGGGTATACAGAAAACAATTAATCATTGTCATGTTTATGACAATATTTCATACACTCTCATTATGCCTGTTCTCTATTTGAAACTAAGCCAGTCCCATTCCTTCGGTCTCGTCTCATATACCGTGTTTATCAGTTCTGTTGGTTTCTTCTGAACTTAGTTTCCCTACTTCCTATGCAACCACCTCTGTGTCTGACGAACAACACATCCGTACATCCCAGATTTGCCTTTGCCTAGTGCCTCAAGCCCACCTCATAGCTCCCTGGTTCTTTTTCTTCTCCAGAGTTCTTTTTGCTCATTGATGATAACGACAGTTGTGGACCTAGGTACCTAATCTAACCTTGACAGTCTTTTGTCAAGAATAAGACTATGTTGTGAAAGGTGCTGTGTAAACTTAGACCACCGAGACAGCTCTGCCTCCAAACAGGCCCTACCACCTTTTCAAACCCATGGTGGGTATTACATTCCTAACAAAAGTGAAACTACTCAATATTTAGTCATGATTTACTCCACTCAGCTGAGAATCTTTCTCATTTCTACTACTTTAAACCTAGTTTCTTCCTTGTTGTTTAGAGTAGATTCTATTAAACCTCATTCTGCTTCAAATGTTTAACAATAATTAACTGAAAAGAGCAATTTTCTAGACAATATCAAGGACACTGTTTCTGATTTTATTCAGCATGTCAAAGAAGGTATCGCTTCATGTTTTCATCATGTGCAATATGAAGTAGTTTTATTTGCTCTGTGCAATATTGTTTTTTTGCATTAAGCTTAAAAAAATGATGTTGGAAAAGTTTCACGTAGTCATTGTATCAAGATTGTGGACATAAAAAAGCAGTTCTATGAAACAGTAAAACTTTGCTAAGGATTAGGCCCAGAATTCCACATAGCATATCCTATAAAGTATATTATTCTATCCATCCTGATTCTGCTCTCCTCACTTTAACAAGCACAAAAAGGTATGTGGTGTCTCTAGATGACATGAGGGAAGCTGGTAGAGCTAATTAAGGTTTGGGTAAGTAAATTACTAATATAATATTTCCATTATATGTGTAGCATTTTTTAAATGCAAATATTTAATCTTTTTCTCCTCCTTTTCATTTAAATGAGTATTTAAGTTTAGAAAACTATTTATTTACCAAGGTTTGCTGGTGACTTCGACTTCTGCTGTAGCAAATTTACAGACTAAGAAGTTGCCTTGACCATAAAAATGATAATTCCTTGGCTTTTCAGCCTGGGTGGTAACAGCGCTGATTGCAGCACAAGGTCTTCCCAGAAGGATAATACATGTTTATAGTCACAGGAACTTATGTGCACCTGGCTTCTTGATCTTAATTGTTTTGTGAAAGCACATGGCTATTAAAAGCTATGAGCAGAGCAAAATTTTCAGCCTTTAACACAATTGCTGGCTGTCCTGCAGGTGGCATTGTGCAGCAAGAAGACAGCTTAGGCGAGACACACAAAGGGGAAAGTTAAAATTAGCTTGCTTCACAAATATATGTCAAAAGGCTGTCTTATGTTTCTGACTAGTAGAATCCGCTTCTTGCTCTAGTGCCAATAATAATTCTGCGTGCTTGTAAAAACAAATGCTGGAATCATTACTGAAACTGCCATATTTGCAATATTTTCCCTGGACGCAGTTGGGAATGGACATTTATGGCTCTGTTCTCTTCCCCACCCCCCCCCCCCCTTTTTTTTCATTTTTCATCTTTTTTCCTTTTGGTTATACAAGATATAGAAGTCGCTGGTTTAAAGAAGAGTCTGTAAAATATCTGCAATCCAATTTATATCTTCTGTTTCTGTAGGTGTTCCAGCAGGTTTCTGTTTTTGTTGTATTCTTCCAGCTGGTTCTGGTGGGCACGTCTCTGCCAAATCCTTCCAGTTGCCACACTACAAATTCAAACACCAGGCACGTTTCTAGTCTTGTTACCACAGGTTTTCATGTTTGGATATTCTCGTCACCATTCTCTCGGGGCTTATATTTATATTTATGTTTTCAGGATTACAAGAGTACTGTACTGCAATGCTCTTTCTACATATATTCAGAATGCCTTCAGCTACTTATTTCTACTTTAAGCAGGTATCCTCACTTTTACTCTCTTAGAAAGGTTTTTTCTGCTTTTTTTTTGTTAATGGTGCAAAAAATTTCTTTTTGGCTTATGGTGATTTCAAGAAAGAAACTAAAGAGGCTGTTGCTATTGCAGATCAATCTCTGAAATCTAGCAGTCTTGCTCATAGACTTTACTACATTCCATATAACTTTATTCAATCTATAGTGATTTGATTAGAAATGTTTGCAGTGAAGGATGATGTAGTATTTAATGTGCTTGATCTTCTTTAGGACTTCTTCAATGCTTAGAGAAATAAAGAGAACTTCTTTCTTTTTTTTTTTGACCTGCCTGTTTTTCCTGCTCTTTTGTGATGTTTGGGAATTTGTCATTGGGCCTTAGAAATGTTATTAAGACAGGAGGTAGTAGTGGATATGCATTGTAGTAGTGGATACTTATGGCTTTTGTAGTGTGAAATTTCTGAAATGATGCCTCCATTTCTGCAATTTCAGTTCTGCACACAAATAAAAGGGTTACATGTGCAAAACTAGTACTTTCATAACGAAACCAATGCAACAAAAGCAGGTCTGCTGCTGTAGATGCTGCCATTTGCCTCCTAGTGAAAAACTGAGTTAAATTTTACATCTACAACTAGATAGAAACTTCAAATGTCTTCTCATCTAGCAATATTTCTCATGTATTGAGTTTATTTCCCTCCAAATTTATTCCTGTTATTGCCTTTAAAGTGTCTAAAATAGGTTGCAATGTAAATTGTACTCCTGATTTATTTAAATAAAATTTATTTTAGTTTGTATGATATTTGGTGCTGTGCCCCAATATATGAGGCAAACTCCAAGGTAAATGCTTGTGTGTGTTCTCTTTGAAGTTTTTCATTACGTCTTATATCTCTCCCCCTATTTTTATACAAAATCTTGTTTGCTTATTATCAGATAGTAAAATTTCACACATTTTACCCAGCGTCAGCCTTTCTTGCCACATTCTTCTTTTGATTTGTGCTTTTCTTGAAGACGTTATGAGATGTTTAAAGAATTTTACCTATGTATCTCTTTCATAATTATTTTTACAGTAGCAGACCAGATGAATCATTAGCAGTCTGAAGAATTCAATAAAATTACTCCTAATCATGCTGTCTATATTTATCGCCTGTTTCAAAATATACCTATGATGTCGTCCTCAGACCAGAGCTTTTCTGCTTCCTTCCTATGATTTGTTAATATGACAAGTATAATTGATGATCATTCACTGAACTGCTGGGGAAGGGCATTCAGCAAGGTTCACTCTATTTCAGATCCCTGATTTTAGAAAAGTGCAGCTCTGCCTGAGAATCAGAGCTCTGGTGATTTATTATTCTACAGCAATGGCCCTGTGCCCCATCTCTGCCGTCGTGATGTGTCCAGGACTCCCAGGCAATGCACTGCTCCTTGACTTGCAGCTTTGCCACCGTATAAAGAGGAGTGTGAGGATGATAGACTCAGTTCAGCTCTGAGCTCCAAGGGTCTTGGCCCTGGGGCAATCCACTGCATGGGAGGTTGCCCCATTCAAGAAAATATTTCTTTCCTTTCAGAAGTCAACCCAGCATCCAACAGAGACAATGTAGATGTGCAAGGACAGAGGAGAGCTGGGAAAACCAGGGGAGGCCTTTGATTTAGGGCCCTGGCCAAATCCAGAAATAATGTAAGGTGGCGCCGGGCTGACTCCACCCTGCCGCAACCGTACACTTAGAAATTGCATTGGTGAAAACTCTTGTCTAAAGGAACCCTTCAGAATTCAAAACAGGCAGTATTAGCATCCTTTTTTTTTTTTTTCCCCATTCAGTTCCCACTCAGGTTATTTTAAAATTATTATTGTTATTGCTGTAACTCTGCAAGATTTTCTTTGAACATGTTCTCTACTTGTCTCCCTCTCCTTGCTGAAGTAAGCTATATTTGGAAATCTTTTAATGGAGTATTTCTACCATCTGCTATCTGCAGCAATTATTCAAATTATTTGCAACCCCCTGTGCCAGCAAGAGTGAATCAAGCACAGTCCTTTAAAAGCTAGAGATTTCCTGATTGGCATATTTTTACCTTAGGACATGCCATAACTGGTACAGATCTGTAATTCCCTGGGGGCCATGGATGCTTACATTTCCAATTCTTTCAGTGCTTGAGTCTCAAGACAGGATTATCTCCTGATTTCTAAAGGACAGATCACGAGAAGGAAGACACATATTTTTTTCCTCCTGCTTTTCTCTTTTTGAACATTTTCTTTCCTTTACTACTCAACCTGTGCTAGAATTTTCCAAATCCTGATTAATGCAAATTGTTCAAAGGACTGAGCGAACTATGTACTTGTACTATTGTCTATTCTAACAGCCTGGCTGTGATTCAAAATACACATCCCTTTCAGTTTTGTTATGCTTAAGGTATTCCAGTAGTCTGATCTATGTTCAGCCTGTGTCTTGCGATATTCATCTGCTATAAGCAAAGGAATGATTTCCATACTTTGTGTCCTGCACCACTTCTTCCTAATAAATCATACTTGTTTCTGAAAGAGAAAGTCAAGCTCGGGATATCAGTGGATCTGCATAAGCAGTTCACAGACTTAATTTTTGCAAGGAACTAGAATGTAGACAGGAAAAATAATGTATATGTTACTATAAAACTAAGAATGATTAACTGCTTTAGAAGGTGTCAGAATATTATTAAAAAAACTAAACACCCTCTATGCCAATGCACATACATTCTAGCTACGAGTTACAGTCAATTCTGGTCCAGTTGAAGCCTGCTTGGCGAAGGAAGTTTTTCAAATCAGATTAAAGTAGTGCTACTACCAGTACAAATCTTTTTAGCTTCCAATGAGTGATTTATACATTTCATAGGTATGCATCTTCATATGAAAGGAGCGTGCTACCACTGATGTCCTCACACAGGATACCCACTTAGGGTTAATTAGTTTTATTTTCAAAGCTCTATTAGAACCACCGTCCTTGCTTGTGTTCTGGGCAGCAATTACTGCTGTCATTTAAAGCTGGTAAAGGTTTGAGCACAAAAATAATACAATCTTCAGGTCCCCAAACTGGAGATAATGATGAGACACATTAAAAATGCATGGTTCTGAATCTTTTTTCAGAAATATGTAAAGGTTTTTCAGAATTTCCAAACAGGTCATTCATTGCCATAGCTGCAGAAATACAGAACACAATTCAGCAGAGAAAAGGTGTTTTGTATAGTTCTGAGTACAACAAATGATTTCTCTTTTGTCCAAAGGTTTCTGCCAGAGCTTTCACTAAGCTGCCAGTATCTGTTTCTGCTTTATTTTGTACCAAGTATTGTGAGAGGGAGTGCAGGTCACCTTTATTATACTTCCTCTTCTGTGGCTCTTATTTGCAATATGATTTTATTGCTAGGAACCACCTAGGTCTACATCAAAGAATTTCATTCTTGTTGGGGAAGTTCCATCTGAACATGGGAAAAAAATTTACTATGAGGCTAATCAAGCACTAGAGCGGTTTGCCCAGAGAGGCTGCGGAGTCTCCATCCTTGTAGATATTTAAAAGCTGTCTGGACAGAATCATGCTCTAGGTGCTCCTGCTTTTGCACTGGGGTTGAACTAGGAAGATCTCCAGAGATGCCTTCCAACCTCAGTCATTCTGTGGTTCTGTGTATTGGAAAATGCTCCACATTTGAGTATGAAACATCTGTCATTACTTGCAGAAATGAACGAGTGATCCCACTGCTGTTTCAATAGTCCTTCCAACTAATGGCGAGTATTATGTCACTCATCACGCTGATATGCTCCTGTTCTGCGCATCCAATCTATTGATTTGCCTCACTTCTGAGGAATTCAGTTGCCTTTTAGACACTTAGGCTTCTGCAGAGGTAAAATTCTGTTTAGGCATTTCTACTAAAGAGTTAGTAGACCAGTAAAAGTGGAGACTGGATCACATAAAGCCTTTAAGCTTTGAAACAACAGCAACAACAAAAAAAGACTGAAGCCACATGGAAGCACCAAGAACTTTTTTTTTAAGAACAATATTCAAAGGTGTAAGTAGATTTGAGGAGATTATAATTTTTCACATTTTTTTGGTATTATATGCTGAGTAAAATGCAAGTGTCCTGTAGTATTTCAGAAGACTGCCTCTGAATAATGTATGCTTACATTGATCACACTTGATAATAGATACTGTGGATGAAATACAGAATTTAAACAAATTTCCCTCTCAACATGCCAATATTGTTCGGTCCTTAAATTACTGAGAAAGATTTATGGGTTCAGTTCAAAACTGACCATTTATGTTATTTATTTTACAAATCTTCTTTAGCATTATGATTTTTTATTTTTTAGTAAATGCTATGTAATACTAATGCCATATCTCACTGATACCTCTGGGTTTTGTTTATGAGATTCTGCGTGGTGTTTATCCAAAATATAGCTTTCTAATTCTGCAGACATCATCTTCTAGCCAGTGAAACAAAATGAGTCCTGGCTCCTTTTTCAATCAATATCTGGCTTATAGGCTGCAACTACAAACAAGGCTTCCAATTACTGCCAGTTGTGATGGTGGCTTTTATTGTATTAAGACCACTAAGGAATTTACAAGCCTGTCTGCTGGGAGGGTAGTTGTGAAAGCAGGCAATAAAAAGTGATTCAAGACAAAAAAAATGCAAGAAAGTGATGAAGCTCAGCAGACTGGTAATTGGGACGGCTCCTATGACTTCTCTGTAAGCTGTCAGGCTAGATGCTCTAACAGTGTATTTTATGAAACTCTGAATAAATAAATAAGTGCATTGCTGCAGCCAATTTTTTGTGCCAATGTAATAAACTGCAATGTGTCCTCTTGAGAATATAGGTAAAAAGCAGGCCTGATGATTGTCCTTCCCAAAATGGTTAAAACAACATTGCTGACCACTGGCACTTTTCTTATCCCACAAAACTTTCCAAATTTATCTTATACTTTTTCCACCTCACATCAGGATGAAACTAAGACTTTTCACGGTGATTCAGGGGAAACAAATAGAAATTCTACAGTTTATTAAATACCTTGTCAATCAGAAGATTTATGTGAGACACCAAAGATTAAGTTTCCATTGTGTCTGATTTGAAATAGTAGCACCAGAACTCTGGTATTTAAACAGCCTAGAGGAGTGTTTAGCTATTAGTAGTTCGTATGTTTGTTATCTTGTTATCTCTTACTTCTATCACAAATTTAATTCTCAAGCCGAGAAGCCTCCTTAATTACAGCTTTTCTGCAACCTCTATATTCTCACAGACATCTTTGTTTTGATCAGCCAAACAAAAAACATCTTGGTGAAAGTTCTCTACCTTTTCTTTTTTTTCTTTTTTTTTTAACTTGTAGTTGCGTTCACAATATACATTTCCCTTCTTTTCATTTGTCTTTTGCATCTCCTCCCTCTACTTTCCAGGTTTCTCTTTTCGTGATCTGAAACTGCTGCTGAATACAGATGAGCCAATAGTTAGTCTAGTCCCAGACGGTCTTTTGTTCAGGTAATTACTCGGAACCATTGCAGCTCTTAAGAACCCTTACTTCCCTGACTGGGAGATTGACTGATTGAAAGATTAGGTAAGGCAGACATTTATAGCCAGCCTAGTAAGGAAAAAAAGGAAAAATGTAGACTTTTCCTGGATGTTTTCCAAAGTCATGCCTGTGGGTTGGAGCCAAGTGAGCTTCATTTGGTTGGATTGGACAGCAGCATCCCTCCAGTCATGGGTACCAGAGCCGTACGTATCAATCCTACAACTGGTATCACGCTCTGCGGGAGGTCTAACCTTTTAAAGAATAAATTCCACCAAATATCTCAGTGATAAATAATGTGATTCTTCTTACAATAAACCCCATGGTTTAGATTTATACCTGATTTATTTGCGATGGTGTGTCATTTGCTAAAGATTTTTGATGGTGTATACCAGATGACATAACACATTTAAAAAATGAAATTGACTTTGAAACCTTTATCCCAGTCTTATCACCATGGTCACCACAGATCCTCAGTATGTACTAGCATCATTTTGCAAAGCAAACAGTATAACCTCATTTCTATATGGGAACAAATAAACTCATTGTAATTCCTACTAAAACATATTTAATGACTCATATAACAATGCTACCAGTCTCTATCTAAAAGACATATTCAAGAGAAATACAAAAAATCATAACCAGGAAAAATATATCCCAAGGCTTACCAATAAACAAAAAATAAATATGTTCACAATATTGTTTGCAGGATTTTTTTTTAAAGAAAAACTTATTCTTTGTCAAGCACTGAATGAAGGAGAAACAATACTCCATTTTCATTTCTATTTTAAAGATTAGAATCTACAAAATGCTTGGCATCTTTATGTAGTATGAAATGGTTACTATTCATTGTATTTCTCTTCTGAATTATAGTCAGCATTAGAGCTGCACAGCTCCAGGACAAAAAAAGCAGCAGAGTCCTCTAAGCTACCACTGCTCCTAACCAGTAGTGGAGCTCTTTGTTAAGGAACTCACCTTCAGCTGTGTTATCTTACTCTTGGAAAGGGAACAAAAATTTCCCCTTTTCTCCTCCTGGGCCTTCTGTTTGTGAGCAGAAGAGGGGAGGATGGATTGAGAAGGATGCTTAGAGGCGGGTGCTTTCTCTGTTTGCTTCTGCACAACCTTCTGCACGATTTAAAATGCATTCATGAAGAAGGGTGCTCTACCCACCATGCACGAGACTGTGCTGGCTGAATTCACCACTATTCACAATTCACAGTGAGGGAATTACAAATTTTGCCCTTTGCTACCATCACGGGCTAGGAGCTTTTGTGCTGGCAAGCCTGAGACATTTTGGCTTAAGAAACCAGAGAGAAGAAAAATATATATATATATATATACATTTTAGGACACAACTTTTGATTGCATGTTTATGGGGCTAATCACTATGCTCTGACATAAACAAGATCAATTTAATTTTTTTTTGACTAACTGAAGCATTATGGCATTATAATTCGATCTCAGACTCACACTCCTAATATCTGGGAAGCACATTCCCTTTAAATATGTAAGCTGTTCAGTGCTGACCTTGGCATACAAACAACAGGCAAATATTCAGAATTAAATATTGAATAGATAGAAAGATACAGAACAGTGAAGATGTCAAAATTCTAAGATTAATATCCTTAATGTTACCCAGCATGATATATAATTTCTATTAAAAATATCAAAACATTATCATCTGGACTGTGTCTAAGCAAGTGAGCATCTCCAAATCTTTGTTTCATATCATTCTAACAAAAAATGGTGTTTACTCATACACTTCAACTTCTAGGCTTAGCTCAAAACACAGGCAACATTTGAGCTTTACATACACTAACAAGGAGGAAATCAACCTTTCCCTGAGTCCTTCATTTCACACAGGATTAAACATCTTTTGCTCTTGAGAAAAAATGTTTCAGCTTGAAGGTTGGATAATCTCTTCACTTTTCACTCTTTAACTATGTAAAAAAATTCATGCAATACTAATCTTCATTCCTTTCTACAACTTTCTCCTCTAAGCCCTATGCAAAGTACATCTATTCTCTGTGAGTAATTCTCCATAAGGCTTTAACTTGAGGTAAAGGTGGAGTAAAAAGCAGTTCTGTTGAAATTTATATCTAGGAAACATATCTAAAATTACTTTTTCGAAATGAATACAGATTTCACACAGAATCCATTGTCTGACTAGACTGCACTTTGATGATGTGTATGCTAAATTAAAAAAAAATCTTTGTTACTGGCCTTGTTTGAAAACAGCTTCATCAAATATTATCTGGAAATTATAGATTTGAAGCACTATTCTGACATACTTGTTTTTTAGAAGGTAATCTTGCTCTACGAGCAAACCTGATGAAAGGCTAACCATGAAGTTAGCACCTTTGCTTCCAAAGAGAGGAAAAGTTACTGTGCAAGAATGAACAGTGTGAGTAGCTGTTATCCCAGTCACATGGCGTTTGTTTCCTCTGAGGACTCATGTTCATTCCAATTAAACAGAGGCATTTAATTTTGGCACCCAAGCTACTGGTCTCCTATAATCACGTAGGAGAGACTGACCAATGTACATGTCTGTCCATTGCTAGTGTGAGTGCTTAGGGAAGCTGGACTCCTAAATTTGGTCCTCCAGTAAGTACCTAAAGGTGAGACAAAGCTCAATCTTTATGCAGAAGAAAAGAACAGAATGATTTGAAAGGCCTCTGAAAGCCCATGTTTCAGTAGTGTTGCTCCGGGAAATTGTTCTGAAGTTGGTGTTGGAGAGCTGGCATCTGGACAGGTATACATATGGATGGATTCTGGAAGTGCTATAAAAGTGCTGCAGCAAAAGTGCTGAACCTTGAGGGACCATTCCAGATCTTTGGGAAGAATATAGAATTTGGACTTGAACGTGATATCTGGCTCTAATATATGTAAATTGTGGGCAATTAAGAACCAGAGATTCAAACATTTCTGCGAAGTTGAGGCCACAGGTTGTTGGCTTGTCAAAACTGCTGAAATTAGAGACATTCAGAATTTTTGGAGGTTTGGTTTAAAATCTTGTTAAAGTTTCAATTCGGAGGATGTGAAGGTTTCAAAATCTTTGTTTTGACAGCTGAATTTTGGAGAAGATCCATCCATAATAGCTCTCACCCTTCCTCTAGAAGAACTCTTTTAATTAAAATAAACAGTATTCCTTAACAAAAATAAAGAATCAAAAACTACTCTGAATAAGTGAAATTGAAGGAGAAGATGAAAATTGATTTCAGGTCTAAAGCACTGATTGGGTTTCATATGGAGGGATCAGAAGATCCCATTTTCTAAACACACTGTCAGTATATGTACAAGACTGGACAGAAATATGCAGGCATTCCCATTTCTGCTAGAATGTCTACATTCTAGTGTCTATACATGTCTAGAATGACTAGAATGTCATTGTGCCTGCTGTATGGTGGATCTAGCCTGCTCCTGGAATAGTAGGAGGTAAGAGAGTATTCACCAGGCTCAGAATGCAAATAGAAAAAAATAAAGTAGAGATGTGTCATTAGGTAGGATTATTATTTCACGTGATGTGTCATATGCAGGAGTAAAGCAGGATTCATTTTATTATAGAACTATTTAAAGCTGAAACCCTGTTTTTCAAATTAGGTGTGTGTATCTGTATTTGCAGTGTGCCACTGGCAAGGTAAAAGAGATCAGCAGTAAGCAGTACTGAAAGCTGCAGCTGGCTGACAGTTGCAGCTTTACAAAATGCTTTTTTTCTCTCAGAGTCTGTGTATATGAGCTTCAGCAGTACTTGCCTCCAGCCTCTTTCTACTTCCTTTTTAATTAAAAAGCTTAATTGGAAGTAATAAAAACTTCCAATTAAGCTTTTTAAATAAAACTCAAAAGCGTAAAGTGGCAGTGGCAGATAACTGCTATTGCAAACCATAACTTGCAGTTCTATTTGAACAAGACTTTTATTATCCTAGAAGAAATATTGTGATTTAAGACTATAACTCTATATCTATTAAAAATACTGTATCTTTAAGCCTTGTTTGTCTGTGAGATGTGGGTATCCTTGTGAATTTTGGTAAGTGCAGCACAGAGACTCAAGTCTCTGTCAGTAGTTATATATATGCCCCTCAGCATCATGCCACATGTTATACCTGTAAACAGAAATGCTTATATGCTATATATACATGTAAGCAGAAATAGCAGGAGTAACAGGTTTTGATCAAACATCTTTCTTTTGAACTTGTGAGCTTGTGGATAACTAAACAGAGAAATCATCAAACTCTGATGGATTGCTTAAAATACTCCTTAACTTTTGCCATTATGCTAAAATATTTAGGCCATCTTGGAGGCTTAATATCATGCAACAATTCTATGCTATTTATATGTGTGTAATGCATTCTTCCTCAGAAAGGTCAATGAGCAAACCCATGAATTACATCATGTGCATCACGCCTTCAGATCTTCCATAGATATAACCAAGGACAAGCATAAAGGGCACACTAAGTACCTTTCACTGAAACTTTTGTAGTTGCGCTTTTGATGCAGAACTTTATGGAAAGTAGCACTTATTTCAACTGGTCTGTGAGCTGCTTGAATGGAGCATGAACATGGTCAAAGCAGAGTCATTTTTAAATTTACAGCATCATCTGTGGATTTCTTTTCCCCAGTTCTACCAGCATTCACTTCTGTATTGGAGGTGATACCTACAGAGGTGGAGAAGTTATTAAATCACAATAAACTAGAAAGAAAATAAAGAAACAGATGGTAAGGGTGAAGTCATTAAAAAGGAAGAAGCCTTACAGAGTGCTTATTGGAACTTACTGATGCTGCACAGCAATTCTGAGAGAAATAAAGACCGGAAAATCACTTTGGAAATGAATGGCGCTTCTGGCCAAGCTATGCTTCATTCCCAATTCCAAGGGCATGTGCAGACAGTCAGCAAGAAGTTCTCAGAAGGAAAAGAAACCTCACTATTATCATCCTTTTTTACAAATTCTAAGTAATTCTTTTTTTTTTCTGGCATAACCTATGAAGGAAGACCTGATCTGATAGAAATGCAGGTGCTCAGTCCAGCTTAAAATAGAGAAAGGAGAAGGAATTTTAGTTTTATTTGTCAGTCTAACCACCTGTGCATTTCTGGGAAATGACCCATAATGTTCGTGCAGTATTTAAAGAATCTCTGGAATGGAGGAATCATTCTGCACTGACTGGAAAGATAGACCAGTTTAACAACAGTTTTAATTTCTTTTTTTGTTTGTTTGTTTGTCTGTTTAAGTGTAATGTTTTTAATTGTGTGACTGTGTCAAAATACTAGACTGAGTTGACTTTATGTGCCAGTAGCATCATTCATAGGTGTAAACCCCATGGCTTTGTGATTGACTGTCCATTTTTTACACCCTTTAATTTAGTTCAAAGTTGGAATTTTTCATTATGCTGACTATGCCTGAAATTCCCAGGACTGTTTCACCTCTTGCTTGATGGGAATTATCTTTTCATTTATCACTGACTGATTCCTAGCTCCTCTTCTTTTGAAAGCCTACTTGTGTTGGCTTCAGAAACTACTGACATTAGCTTCACAAGTTTTTCTCATCAATTTGACGGACCCAGGTGGCCTTGCCTTTTACTGCTGTTGTTGCTCTCATTTTCTTGGCCATCTGTTTCTGACAAGAATGAATTACAGTCCTAGTTTCTGAGAAGTATGTTGATAGTTGTAGCTCAAATGATTAGGGCAACAAAATCCCAGATGTCTTGATATGTAAAATATTTGTATAGAAAAATGTATGGAAACAGTCATAGGATTTTCAATAAAATAAAAAATGCTATTCTTGTGCTCAGTTAGTTTTTAATTTATTAACACAGATGAAATTAATAAAATTAATTAGTTAAAGAATGGCTGTATTGCAATACAATACTTTTTTATTTTGCAAAATTAAGACCTTTCTCAATTATATACAGGAAATTTCTCATCCAGCCCAACGGTCTAATAAGGTAATAATGTGCTACTGTAAGCTTAGTAATGTGCATATGACAGATATAATGCCTTGTGTCACCAAGCTGCATTTCTGTCCTGCAAATTTACTTTTGTCACAAGTTAAGGAATCAGGAGGCTCTGGATGTTGAACTTGTCTAGATTTACCTCACTTCCCAGGGCTCCTCTGCTAGACTCTAGGCTCTGACTAACAGCTGCATTCAAGGAAAATGGGAAATTAGGAAAGATTACGTTTAAAATATACGGTTTCTTTCCCTTGAGCTTCCCTTAAAAGCATTTTCTAGAATAAATCACAATATCTAATAACTCAGTGAGGCTTTTTAAGCGGGGTTTTAGGAGTGTACCAAGGTCTTATGGAATCATGTTATCTACCATTTCAAATTCTCTTGAAGTCAGATACAAAGAATAATAGGTATATATTTAGTTTGAAGAGTCTGAAGATTTTACTGACTTTGCATTAACAGAAAGATTTCCAACTATCAGTGTTTAAGCCTCACCTCTCTGTCAGTCATTCTTGACATGGCCAGAATAAGGCACTAATAGCAGTGACTTTAGAGAGTTTTTTTTTTCCATTAGTTTAAGAAGTAGAATGTCAATTAAAAGGGAATTGAGATAAAGAAACAGCAACTAGATTAAGTTTACACTTCTCCATGGATGATAAGAAAAATCCATTTACAGGTTCTATTTCACTCTGACTGTACTTCCTAAGGTAAAGTCTGCTTATATTACAGCTTTAAAAGTCTACTGACAATTTCTGAAAAGATTTAATAACTATTGTGTCAGAAATATGTAAGATTTTTTTAAGTACTGGAAATAATTATCTCTTTCCTAAAATGAATGTACTAAAATTAATTTAAATTTAATTTCATACATTTTATTAGGAAATATTATCGTCTACTATCATTTCTGTTCCTCCTGTCTGACTATTATTTGCATTCTGCAAGATCTGACAAAGCCCATTTAAAATATGAAGACAAATTTATCTTTCTGGAACTCTGGATGGAGATAGGACAGACTGGGGCTGATTTCTATTCTACAAATCTTGGGGATGACACTAGAAGATCTATAATGTCTTTTCCTTGATCCACTTCTGCCCTCTTTCAGAAGGTAACTATTCAGTTTTTCTGCCTTTCGATTATAGTCTCAATAGAGTGCCGTTTCAGAGCACATGATGTGCAAAAAAATTCACCTATTATTGAAGTTGAGTAAATCTTTCATTCTGAGTATTATCTGAGCGGTTTAGCTCTCTTTACTATTCCTATGATTAAATCCTTGCAGATGAGTCATGTTTTAACTTTTCCTTTTTCAGATGAGTCATGTTTTAACTTTTCCTTTTCTTCTTTCCTTTTTCTTCTTTTGATAGAGAAATAGCTTTCAATTTTGGTCCTTCTACTAAGAAATCATAAAATATTAGCTAAAGAACCAAAACCTTCTACCACTAATAAAGTTACAGGCAATTTCTCTGAAAGGTAACTAAGGAACAGTCAGAAAAATACCCAGCTAGCCCACCTGGGGAAGAAAACTACCATTCAGAGACATCCAAAACTGTGAGAGACCCTGATAAACATTCTGATTTTCCTACACTATTTATACTAGCTGACAGAAAGAGGCACATTATGCTCTTTTTAATAGCTTCCTCACCTTTCTAGAATGAATTACATGCTTGCAGAGTGGTGATGGTAAACTAGGATTCATAGCTATCATTATTAGCTTAGCAACATCCTTAACATCAACATAGCTATTTGTATTCAGTGCCTATGAATCATCTGTAATATATTTTGATAAATAATCTGCCCAGAGGGACATCAGCATTGCATCTGAAGAACAGCACAGACTGATCCTGTGCAATCTGCTTTGCTGCAGTCTGTGAAGTTAGGTCTTGATACAGATATATGAATCAGGGCTGTGGCTACCAGTTGATTCCTCCCAGTAAAGAAGTTACTGAGAAGCTTTTTCAGAAGTGCTGCAATCCATTGCTATTCATGGCTTAAAGCTGATGTTCTCAGCAGCAGTGTACAATCTCATTCTCTCTATTGGCTACTGATACTTCATTACATTAAAACCTCACCTAAAGCAAAGGGAACACATTTGGCCATAGTGGAAGGTGTTCCTTTGAGCACTGTATTCCAAGATCTCCTCAATAGCTTTGAAGTGTTCAGCTAAATCAATTTTCTTTCACCCGGCTATGCAAACAGATTCTGTTTCCACTAATGAAGCTGTGACATTAAACGAAGCATGTGAAGATGTGAAGACTTGAGGCAGCATGCAGATGATTCTATAAGAGAAATGCCTGAAATGAGTTACAAAAATAAGGTAAGGGGGAATCTGAGAGGTCATCAGCATAGTGGTACACTGAAGCTCAGTTACAGTTTTCTAACCTACTCCTAAAATGTCTCCTGCAGCAGTGAAGAAGTATGTCAATTAACTCTGTTAGCTACCACTGAAGTGCCAAAAGGGTGAAGGCCAGAAATTTTGGCTGTGTCAGTGCTGTTCAGACAGCAGATGCTTTTATCTATTACTGGATGGACTTTGGCTTTGTGTACAAGGAAACCACATTTGGAGTGAATAAGATATCCTACCTTGTGTGTACTGAAATTTCTGCATTGCAACAGCAGAGCAGTTATGCTTCATTAACACAAAGACCTGGGGATACTCTGAAAGTCTCATATAACAACATAAAGTAAATGAGATTAACATCCCAGTAAGGTGCAATAAATGTTTTAATGGTAACTGATACAATAGTTAAGGTAACGTGGGCTCATGGGTATTTCTTCTGACTTTATCTTCAGGCTCAGACTTTACACTGACTCTATGAGTGGTCTTCAGCCTCTTCAACTGGGCAGAGAGAAACTGGACAACTGGGCAAAGAGAAACCTCATGAAATTCAACAAGGCCAAGTGCACGGTCCTGCACCTGGGGAGAAACAACCCCAGACACCAGTAC
>JAUBNY010001036.1:6197716-6222683 GCA_032275445.1 Crypturellus soui
GTTTCTTGACTCCTTGCAATATTTTATTTGTTGCTGCATAAGAAATTCTTATTTATATTTTTAAATAAATTCTAAAGATTTTCTGTCTCACAGCTCATACTGTACTTTCTTCCCCTGTTTCTGGCCAGCTCAAGGATATATTTCTAAGATTGATGAATAGACTGAGGCTATGATTGAGAAGCTTTCATCCTGTTCCTGAGGAGAAACACAAAAGTCTATCAGATAACTATGATCTTTAACCAAAGTATTGGATTTTTTTTTCTTCGTTTTATTATTATTCAATATTTTCTGACCCTACAGGAGTATCCATAATTCAGTGCACAAAGGAAAGATCTGATGACCACATCTTTGCTTAGAGATTCTCAGAAACAAGATACATACCAAGATATCTTTTGGAATTTTTAAAACAGAAATCATGTATTCCTTGTTATCCTTAAAAAAAAAAAAAAGTTTCCTTTTCTCTTGACAAACACATTAATCATGAATAGGAATATGTTGCTGACAAGATGGACAAGCAGCACAGCTACCTGCCCTGCAGATGGGCCATGGCTCTGATCTGTCCCTACAGGCTAGAGGGCAACATTTCACACAGACATTTCTTATAGCCTAGGACTAATATCTATTACATCTTATCCAGTTTGATTTATAGCCTAGGACTAGTATCTTTTGCATCTTATCCACTTTTGATTAGAGGCTATCGGAACTGCTCTTAGGTATCTGAGGAAAAAAACTTCTTCAGTGCCACAGAAAATCAAGGCCTAATTCAATGTTCAGCAACCGTGAACCCTAAGGGTGGCCTAAGTAGCCGGTCGTCTGACTTACTTAGGATAAAATAAACACCTATTTAAAGCAAAAGGGGACACCTTTTTGAAATCACATGAGGGTCAAAATTTAAAAGCAAAACATAGCAAATATTGTGAGTAAAGTAAAAACAGAATTGGAATATTGTTCTTTGTGTACTTCATATGGCAAGTGGTAATTTAGGCCAAATGCAGGAAATCTGATAGCAATTATCTGTCATCATGATGGAAATGATGTGTGTTTACCACAGTATTCAGACCTGCATTAGGTAATTCTATTCCTCATATCTGTGTTCCAACATGGTAAAAATGTACAATACAGGCAGAAATTCAGGAAGTAAGAAAATGTACATTAAAATCATTGAGATTGGATTTGTCGTTAAATGTAATCACAGAACTAACATTATTTGTAGATCATATGGATGTGACCTTAATAAAAGAAAATTATACATTAGAGACAGAACAAAATTTGCTTTAAATTAGAGCTCAAAGATCAGCATGAAATCCAAGTTTTAAAAGGAGGAGATGGGAAAGTGTTAGCATAGTAATTTTCAGGATTAAGACTAAAGACAAATGAAACTAGCACCTCGGGATCTTTATTGAGCTTACTAAGTAAGTAAGTTGCATATGTTGAGATCTGTCACAGCACAGTTTAGGTTTCGTAATTATTTATATCATCATCTCATGTGCCACCAAATATTGAAGAGATTAAATAGAAGAATCCCTTTTTACCTATATTTACCAGTTGATTGTTAGCAACAATCCTGTGGCTATTGAGACATTTTTCCTTATAAGCACAGAGGAGCTCCAGTCAATGTTACATTCAGCACAAGGTAGTTCTTCCAGAAAAGCATGTAGCTGTGTGTTTAACTTTTGAAATATCCAGTTTTATTGTATAGTGTTATGGCCTCAGTGCACACTTACTCAGAACTTCCCTGAAGCCCTGCGGCACTGGAACCTTGATTTGATAAAATTTTATACATGTCATGGCAAGGGTACATGGTTTTAAGGTTAAGTTTGCATCGCTCCCAAGATTCACACGAAAAGTCATTCTACAGCTATTGGCAAGTGCAAGTTATCAATCATTCTGCTTCATGTGGGGAATGTGTGTGTCAAGCTCATACAATAATTCTTCTCCCTCCAGCAGTCCTTGTACAAGCAGAGCTGGAGTACCACGCTAAAGTCTGGAGTATTTTCTTCTGCAAGGAACAGACAACTTAGGTGGGAGATGAAATAATGACAACAAAATTGAAAAATTCAGATAACACGTCAATAAGACATTGTAAATAGTTAGCCACAAGCTGAGTTAAAACAAATAAACCAGCAAAAACTTTTCCATAGGTGGGAGAAGCTGGAAAATTAATAGCTTTAATTTGAAACAGACCAAATATAGGTTATATATTAAAAGACTGTAAAGGTAACTACATACTAGATACTGTAATAAATTAGCTGTAAAGGTGACAACCTTTACAGATTTTATGCCATTTGAGATTTTAAAGAACAGGTTAGATAAATGTCCCTCAGAAATGTGCTACGTATTATCCTAGTTATGGATTAGCAATTTGCTCCCCAGAATGACATGGATCTCATGAGTATGAAGTGGAACTCGACTTGAAAAGCTGTTTCAGACATGAGTCTGACTGGGTTATTAATTAAGTGATGTTGACATAAACTTGGGAATGGGGAGAGAAGAGGAGGGAATGAGGGGACCATGGCAAGCTTAAGAGATAGGTAAAGATTGGCAGTGTGATCCTGTTGCTAAGGTTAAGAAGAACAAGCAGCAGCAGTGAGACCTGGGTACAGACAGGAGTGAGCCACTGCACTCAGTGATCTCCCAAGGTCAGGTTTCCTCTGATATCACTTTGTCAAGGAATGCTGTTAATAGATAGACTACAACTGTTTTTGCCATGTCCATTTTAACTAAATATATTAGAAGTTTGGAAGTTATTTAAAATACTTACTTTCAGTAAATCCTGAAAAAAATTATTAAGATTTTTATTTGCTTCCTCTTCATGTTCTGAGAAAAAGATTCTACCATGAAATAGGCTTGCATAAATAAGAGCTTTAAGCAAAAATTTGTGTTGGCTTCATTTTCAGATCTAAGCTTCTGATCCCTGCAGATATGTCTAAAAGTACTAATAACAGGGGCAAGACAAATCTGTAGGTTGTTGGAGGGTTTTCCTGGAGTAATCTTGTTTTGGTCTGGCCCAAAGCCAAACAAAAATTTACGAAATAGATTAAATGCTAATGCTAATGGTAATATTTCCAACCTCCGTCCAAAATGGAAATAAAGGTTCCACAGAAGATAAGAAAGTTCAGCTATGAATGGTGTCACCTTAAATATGCAGTGTGTCTATAGACTTTCTTTAATATAGCTCTAATTATGTGGAGGAAAATGTATATTCATTCTTTCAGCAATAATTGGATTAATTATTGGATTAAGCTGACATTTTTTTTGAATAAGTAGCATTGTTCAGTGTCAAGGAATAAGCAGCAGAACAGATTTTACTGAAACTGATAAAGGGTGATATACCAGGAGGAGGCTAGATCAGATATGCTTCTTATATTTTTCTTCATTTCCCCAAAAAAAGTTAGGTCGTATTTTTCTTTCATTTCTCCTTTCTAAATCTTTTAACAAGCATAACAGATATTTTTCCTCTGACTCTGTTCTGTTCTCCACTTTCTTGGCCATTAAAAACTGCCTACTGGAAGTCCTGCTCCCTGTGGTTGCATGTCTTGGGAATGATGAGTTTGATGAGTCATTCTCAGGAGTGTCCCTCCGAGTGACTCTTCCTCCCCTCCAGATTTGCTCAGACTTGGGTGAGGAAGTCCACACTTCCCGAACAGAAGAATTCAGACCCTGCTGGGGAGTGAATGCAGTCTAACCTCACCTTTCCTCTTCCCCACTGTCTTTTTCCATTTCCAACATGGGGTGTTATTCTTGTGACACCTCTGAAAATCCTGTCATGTTTCACTCTTCTGTAACCCAGGTAATTAAGTGTGATCCTCTTTGAAGATCCAGGCTCCTGATCTCATCCTGCCAGCTATCACTTCTCATATCTTTGGATTTCTTTTGTCATTTATTTTCCTCTTGCTTCTCTCTGATTCTGTCTTTCCGTATTGACTCAAGTTTATTCTGGCATCTGAATACATTTTTCTGCGTCCTGTTAATATTCTGATTTTTCCAATGAGTCCACGACATTAGGATCTTCAAATTGTGTGTCTCTGATCCTAACAGAGTCAGAGAGAAAGCAACAGTGATGTAAGACAAATCTGCTGGATCAAAGGGACTATAGTAACAGGTTATTAGGAAATGCAAGGAACCAGAGAAAGATATTGAGACAGTATACTAAGAATATGACTGAGTGATGATGATGTGTGTCAGAAATCATTCTTTTTGGAGCCAAGTCAGCTGGTATTGAAATTGATTTTGCTCCAGTGGAAACTAGAATAGACACTTTCAGCACTACCATAGAAATCTCATTACAGAGTTAGTGGAAAATCACATATATTGCTATTCTTTTATTGGTAATAATAATGTGCTTGATCTCATCTCCACTAGCAATTAAGCAATTTTTATCTGAAAAGTTAAGCAGATCCTAGATCAGATGCAACCTGAGTTATTTTCAAGCACAGACACACTGTTATGCGACAGTTCTCATCCAAAAGCTCAGAAACACCTCCAGTTAGGTTCTGCATAGTTCCCCTGTGCTAAGAGTTACCCTATTGCAATCTTCTGACATTAGTATACATTTTGGTAATCAAATAAAGAGTATGATATGATATGATAAAGAGTATGGATCATTCTAACAGCTGCTTATTAAACAAATGCTATGATATGTTTAATGCTTAGATTTCAGGTATATTTTAAACAAACATTTCCATTCCTAATAAAATGTATTCTCATTTAGGATATTGAAAATCATAATTTAAAATTTCTCTAAAAATAAATGAAACATCTAATCCCACAAAAAATGTATTATGTTCTGTTACTTTCTCATACTATGTTGTTCTGGTTAGTTTTTATAATCCTTTGCAGTTATTTAGCAATGATAGCAAATGAACCTGTCTAAATCAATGTCATTAGTGTAGTTATTGATGTTGTTTGCATGTGGAGAAGCTTTATCTTATATCTCATTTACTCATGTGTCAATGGCATATAATGAAGTGTTTATGATATATGGCTTTACACCTGTGTTGTCTGCTGACAAATGCTTTACACTTAAGATAATTCTTCTATATCATAATGGAGCTGATTTCAAAAACGATAAAAAGTCTATAAACATTCTCATGAAAGTATCTCTGAGAGGCTGCTTTATTTTTTATGTTCTGCTTCATATGAGGTGTTGAGAATGCAGAAAATGTTAGGTTTCCTTTGCTCTCTTTTGTTTGTATTGAGGTCTGTCATTGATATGTCACAAATTAGGATGTCTGCTGTATAGCACCAGTCATAGTATAGTATGTCAATAAAAGAAGTAAAATGATAGTTTATTGTCCAGAGAACAGTTTCTTTGCGTCAGTGATTTGCTGATAATTCACAAAGACAGTGAATTTTGAAAGTTCTGTAGCAAAGTATATGGGGAATACACATAGGTAACCCTGGCTTTTTAAAAATGCAGACAATTCACTGTATGAGTAGTATATAAACACGATAAGAAGATAACCTCTTATTTAAATTATGAAATTTATGTTGATCCATATAAATAAGAAGATGGCAACAAGTCAAACTCTCAGCAACTGTAAAGCATCTTGTCTTTTTTGAGCTTGAAAATATATCCTTTATATAACTTGAAGAGAGAAACTGGTTCAGTTTTGTTCTTTAAACTTCATTTTGCCATTTCATACAGGCTATTGGAACAATACTGGAATTAAAAGCAATTAAGGAATGAAAGTCTCATTCAAGTGGGAGGAAACACTTACCATGACAACTCTGTATAAAATCCATAGTAATCCTAGTCTGTCACTGTTCCAGGATGAAGTCTGAGATTTTATCTGACCACAGTGCTGTATCTAGTAAATAAGTGGCAAGTGAGATATTCGGGGGCTTCTCATCTCAGCTGATGTTTGAACAAGATAGCTCCATAATGACTTGTCACAGGTTAAAGTAGAAGGTGCAACCATCACTCTGACAGTGAAAAAAAAATCTGTTCTTGTTACCTGACTATCAATCTTGGCAGAGATAAAATCGTAGGAATACTCCAGATGAAACTCCGTGCAGATAACCATGAAGAGAGCTTCAGCACGCTTTAAGTCCTTAGCCTCTTGGCCTGCGAGGAAGACACTTGCCACTTAGGGGGTGTCTGCATGCTTTTTTGTATTAACTTGTGTATCTACAGTGCCTATGGGCAAGTGTTAATAGGCAGGTGAGGAGTTTATGGGGAGATCGGTATATGAGTTTAATATGAACAGAAAATTAAACGCATACAGAGGTGGACTAGCAATGGCTTTTGCAAACAAGGTCAGGTTCTGCTTCCCTTGCAAACAAGGCTGGGTTTTGCCATTGCTGTTGCAAAAATACAAAGGAATTAGCAAGGTTAATGGGTTCAGATTGAACAAAAAAGTTTTCATTGGAAATGCAAGTCTCTGGACTAGCAGCCTGGATGGCCAGGTTGTGACGTCATAAATTTTAATTACTCTTGTTCCCATGGAGTTTGCAGAAGACCTAATCCCAATTCCTGTATGCACTAATAGGCCTAATGACTTCTATACAAACAGGTGCTCAGAGAACGCACAATCATCAGACCTAAAATGATTATACATTGTTGAACCTTGCTATTGTTTTGTGTGTTCTGAACTGATTGTTGATTTATTTTAAAGTGGAAGCATCATTCTGTGGTGGTATTTTTAGCCCTGCATTTTTCTGGACCTCTACATTGCATTATGTTCTTTCTTTTTCTGTCAATTCAAACAACAATGCAGCTTTGTAAAGTTTTTTTTTCTATTATTTTCAGGATGTCATTTCTAGAACACTGAGAAAATACGTGGTGCTAGGAAATAAAAAGTAGGAAAAGAAGGTTATTTGACTAACCATAAAATTCTATCCTAACTTTGTATTTTTAACCATTGCTTTTATGAATATTTTAAGTTTTACCGGAGCTATTAAAATGTTTCAAAAGGAATTATTTCCCAGATTTCTTAAGTACTGTTTGCATGAATGCCTTCACAGCCATCCTATGAGCCATCCTCCCTGTACCACTTTGCTTAGGCACCTTTCACCATTCACAAAGAGTGTCCACCAGCAGAAAACATGCAGTTTATGAGTATGAAGCAGCTATTTCTTGGCTGATGCACAGGGACAGCCCTTGGCCCTGTTGGCTCTGAGCTGGCTCTGGGCCCCATCAGTCAAACTCCAAGGGAGGAATTGCTCTCAGGTCACTGTAGTGCTGCTAATGATCCCTGCCTCAATGATCTTACCTCTCTCTGCTGTTTCACCTTTCTTATCTTGCATGGCTGTACCCTACATGTTTCCTGACAGCTCTTCCTCACAACTTAGCAATTTCCTCAGAAGTCAGACCCAGGGTTACACAGCTGGGTCATGACAAAATAGGCCTTGGATCACAGACAGCTAAACGCCTAGAAAAGGGCCACATTTCACCACAAATCTCTTAATCATTCATTTGTGACTTGCTCTTCCCTGTAGCCGCTCATCCTTGTAATTAAATCATAATAATGAGTAGTGAAAATCGGGCCAGTTTCGAGGAAACAGCTATATTCTAGCTAGAAGCAGCTAGAAAGAGGTTTCATTCCTTCTGAAGAGCAGACACGCAAGCACATCCTGGTGTGCAGCCCCTCTGCTGTTCACGCTGGAGGATGTGCTGGTAGGCGGCATAAACCCCTCTGCTTCTGCCCTTCTTTCCAAGGGCGGCAGGGACATAGGGCAGGAGGTTGGTGCACGCAGAGTCATGTCCTGATCGGGCATCAGGACACAGCTAGAGCTCGATACTGGGCCGTGCCCGACACCCACTTTATAACCTCCTCACTCTGCTGACCCCAGACCATCTACATTAGGAAACACTCATGAATCCAGTTTTAAAGTTTGTCATATCACTTCGGAGCTAGGGATTTTTTGCTTTTGTAAATCTAGAGTTGGAGAATTGAGGTTGCATATTCACTTAGAGTAACTGCTGTTCTTCCCTCATATTTAGATCAGTCCATTTAGAATTTACTTCCCTTTTAATATACTTTTTTGGGGGGGTTGTGAAGAGCATTCTTATTTTAGGCAAAACTATGCAGCATTGCTGAATTTGCCAGGCATTATCCTTGATACAGGCTTTTTTTTTTTTTTTTCCAGTTACTTATAACTCTGTCAGACTTTAGCTGTTTGTGATGAATTTTTCCTTGCCAGTTTCTGCCTACAGCTGAATCTTTATATCAGAATGTTCCAGGTATTTCTGAGAATGATGCAAGGGGAAAATAAATTGCTTTGGCCATACAATTCAGAAGCTTTTATTTGAAATACTCAAATGCTTTTTTTTTTTTCTTTTTTCTTTTTTCGAAGAGCCAGAGGAAGAGGCAAAGAGACTGCAAAATATGAGCAGTCTACAGGTCTGGGGTTAGGGAAGTGGGGTTGGAAAAGCACACTGAAACCAGGGCCTAAAGGCAGCAACTCAGTTTTTGTAACATGAAGTGATCTTGGGCTCTCAGGAAAAAAAGAGACCAATAGTGTGTGTATGCAGCTGGACCAAGGAAAATGAAGGGAAAAATGTGACAGGTCAGACACCGACTCATGATGAGTAGCACTGACCATCTATTGTGGGACAGCCAACTGAGAGTCAAGCTATTCAGATAAAGATATGGAGACAGAAATGGTGTGAGACGTCCAGGGATACTCATTAACCATAGAAATGGGCTAGGATCATGACTCTTGAGATACAGCACAAGCAATGTTTCATGGGAGTTCACTGAATGATCGCACACTACTCTTTTCCATGGCATCCAGTGTCATTCACCGAGCAGGAGGGCTCTCTGTGAAAATCGTCACTTCTATTTAATGAAATTTTGCAGGACCTGATTTATCTGTGTATTTATTTTGCGGAAGTTGAAAAAGGTCAAGCTGAGGACAAATTCTGCAGAAACTTGTAATCCAAATTTCCTGTGATACAAACAGGCTCATGTAAAAAATATGATAAAAGTCGTCAGTTCAAACTGTCCTTCCTAATATCACCCAGAGACTGAGGTGGTATTGCAGATGTGTTTATAATGATGGTGTTTAAAATGAAGGTACACTAAAATTCATTCTATTACAATAGTAAGATTGTAATTAGGCTTGATTATGAGCAACAATTCCCAAGAGTTTTATTTTTTATTTTCACTTCTCTCATGCCTCATTCCTATTTTCTTTTTCTCTTGCCTACCATTTAAATAAAGAGACTGGTTTAACCAGCCAGTATTTCATCATTGGTAACAGTACGGTGACCCATGACGAGAAGGGCAGCTAACAGCAACGTCCTAAAGAACCTGACTCTGGTATATCTGCCAGATCTTGAAGAAGCTGATAAGGCTGTGTGATATGTTTGCCTTTCATTAGCAGTGAGTTTGTAAGTAGGACACTGCAGCTCCAACTGAAAACATTTTTTTTTTTCTCTTTTCTCTTCCCTTCTGTTTGTATTTGTCTTGTGCAAGCTTCTGAAATAACAGGATTCAATTCAATATTTCCTCCTCACAAAAAGGAATTATCTTTTGGTAAGATGATCAAACAGGAAAAAAAAAGGAGCTTCTAAAATTTCTTCACAGTTAAATTAAAAGAATGAGAGATGTTATTAAAAAGAAAACTTACAAAGTGTTCCAAGTAGCTTCAACACTAGGTTTACACAGTGATGAATCAATGATAAGGAAGCAGGCTAAAGTCTTTTTATTCATTATCTGACTATTGTTGAATAGTCTAATGTGTGTGTGTGTAGTCTAATATGGTCATTGTGCGCCTTAACTTTTTAGGCTCATTTAGTTGTAGTAAAACACACTTCATGAATAGTAAGATTGGCAGCTTGGTTAAACCAGTTGAATGCCACTATGAAAATTTGGATTTTCATTCACAGCTCTGTCTGTTGACGCCTTCAATTAATTTTGTGGCTAAAAACAAACTTTTCATTTACTCAGTCTCTTTTTTCTGGACTCGATATCCCAAGGGCTGATCTGCACAAGTATTGGCTGTCTCCAATGCAATTGAAAGCAATCTGAACAGAAGTTTGAACCTCTTATATAATAAAAAATTGCTTTGAAAAATCAAGTCCTATCTCATAGTTCTGTTTACACTGTTTCTGTGTTACATTTTTCCATCAGTAGAGGTGAAGCTAATGTTATTTCTTCTGTCTCAGGATTGTTCATTTTGATAATGACTGGTAACAATGACAATGATTATATTGATCCAATAGTAATTTTGTGCTATTGATGAAATGGATCAGTGGACTTAGTGTTTTTACAAGATGATGTGTCCATACACTCCTACTTCAAAATCAGTCACCAGTACAACCTTTCTTGATCTTCCCTGTAACCAAGTCACCGACTGCACTGATGCAGAGCAAGTCTTTTACATGGCCTTTTTTTTCCTTTTAGAGTTTGCAGATATGGATCATATGAAACATTTTCCAGTAGAAGCACAGATCTGTGGACTAAACTGAAGCCTCCTGAAAAAGAAGATTTTTCTCTTAACTTTGCTTACCCTTTGCAGACTCATTAAAAGTTGTTCGCAGTTTGGTAGAGGCCTCTGGGCCACAGGTTAAAAACAACTTCATAGACACTAAACTTTCTGTCGCAGCTCTCTGTGGAGATGAAGTTTTCACTGCTGTTATCTGCATTGTTCATATTCTGGAGATAAAATTGTGAATTCTATTTACAGTCTGTTTAAATATCTTCATCTTTAGACTGCATTTTCAGTGAGATGGATGACTCATGTTCATTTAGTGCATGTGTTTGTCCCCTTAGAAAGAGAAGCACATAAAATGAGTGGTGGGAATTCTGCACAAGATACAAAATCAGCGTGAATAAATATAGCTTGATTTATATAGTGGAACAGCGCTCATTCAAATATGGTCCCTGGTGATCATGATACTGACTAGGCATATGAAAAGATGGACTGCTAGGAAAAGATACTAACACTGTATTAGCTGAAAGAGCAGTCCCATTTGGCTGTCAACTGCAAGCCTACCTGGAGACAACAAATGTACTTAGAAACAATGCTAGGAGAGAAAAAAAAAAGAGAAATAAAAGAACTATTGGTGCTACTAATTTAGGAAAGAATTGAGAGCTTAGTTAAACAGCTCTGTTTTGCATTCTCATTTTAATTATTCATTGTGCTGGACATGCAGAAAAAAATGACAAAGCACAAGGGATGTACTTTAATTAGCCTAAAACTTTATTAACTTCATTCATTTGGGAGCTATTTGGCAGTAACTTGTACAGGGTAGGTCATTGTGCCTTTTTCACTTTAGATTACCTGTTGAAAAAGAGTTGTGTTCAGCCTCATCCCCCTTATCAGCCACTGGCACTGGCTTGTGGCAATTGCATGAAAATTTGCCTCTTAGTTGCCTTATATGGCCATAGGATGGAGGTGCACAAATATAGTCAAAATAATCATATACGGTAAAATACACAATATGGTCAGAACAACCAAACGTGGTGATACATGGATATAGTGGGACGGACAGGACCGGTGCATGTCCGTTCCTGCGCGCGCGTGTGCGTCACGCGGACTCCGTCCGGGCCTCTCAAACATCGTGGAATTACCACACCATTCACGGGAGCGTCACTAACCCCGGGATCTGTCACGGCTGCCGCAAGGGGGAGGAGTGGCGAAGATGGTCCACCACCATCCGGGATCCCAGGTCCAGATCAGGGTCAGGAAAGGGCGACAGGCCTCAGTCGCCCATTCGGGGTTATTCCAGCATGGACTGCCGACAACGACTCGATACGAGTTAAGATCAAGAGCCAACTTTATTCAGGAAGAACAAAACTTATATAGGACAGGTAAAGGGGAGGAGAAGAGGGAGGAGCGATACATGGGATTGGTGTTATGCTAATTCTGTGACCCTGTGGTTGGCGGAGCCCCATAGGTGGGCGCTCAGTGGTGGGCGGTCCCCTGCCTTCGGGAGCTCCGGCCCCCACCTTTGGGCTTCTGGAGCCTTCTAGTTGCCTGTAATGTCCAGTTCCGGGGTCACAGGAGGGTCAGTGATACCCCCCTGTACATCCACATTACCTGTGGTGGTCTTAACAAGTATCCCCAAAGCTCAAACCCGTGTCTCCCTACACATGGAGTGCCCAAATATTGTCAAATGACCACATATGGTAAAATATCCATATTTGGACAAAACAGCCACACATGGCAATTGGGCAGCAAATGACCGCATATGGGCATTTTGACCATATAGTCAAGCTAGCCCCATATCGTTCCTCACTATTTCTTGTCTGTGTGATTGGCACTCACTATCATAGTTGGACTTCTACACATAAGTTACAAGAATGGCCAGGCCTCTGAAAGGGGTGCAGATAATAATGAGTCATGTGTTGGGCTCAGTTCTCACTGGAAAGGAGATGTGGTGGAGAGTCAACAGGCTCATATGTGCCTTATACACACTTGTTTCTGTCTGTACTCAGTCCAGCTTTCCCTTAGTCCTGGACAAAGATGCACAAACTGGATTGTAAGACTGTCCAGAACCAAAATTAACCATAGGGAATGAGAAGCAAATCTGCAGCCACTTTCTGCTAAACTTATATCTTGATTGTCTGAAAGAGGATAAGCCTTTAGAGGGACCTCCTACCTCCTTTAGTGTTCTGTTTACCTTCCCTGGTTTGTGTTTGATTGAAGACTACCCCATTCTTCTGCTTTAGGTCTCTCAACTTCCGAATGGCCTATCCTCCCAAGACCAAATACCACCTGGACTGTGGCTGAGTGCAGAGAAAATGTTCTGTTATCCTGGCATATTGAACTAAGCAGCAACAGCAGATGTCATTTAATACTCAGAAAATCCTTTTAACTTTGCTAGTTAACTGACCATTTAAAATTGCTATTTTTTTATTTCATTTTCGTTATAACTGTGTTCATACCCATTTCTTATTGAAACCTTCCTTCACTTGAGATTCTCCTTCTGAGTAAGGAATTTGGAAAATCTGTTTAACCTAGTAACCTTTTACAAGCTTTCTCCTGAAGTTCTGACATGGAGTTGAAAAGATTTTCTATAGGATACAACAAAGCACTTCTGAAAAGTCAGTGCTGACCTGAAGGAGAGGTGAGAACATTCAGATTCACATAGCAGATGGAAATCACTCAAAGTGCATGAAACCTAAAAGCATCAGGCAGCCCAGGTATCTTTCGAATTTTATTCTTAGGTAGCAAGCCTCAGATTGCCCTCTAACTCTTTGAGCTGAAAGTCATAGACGAGATATTAAATATGAGGGAATATAAACATGCAATTTATCTTTCAGCTAACTGAATGTCAGAAAGCTACTCATAAATTCTTTGGATTTCCTCATTATTATTTTCTCCACGTGTTATCAGATATTTGCTGTGTGTTGTCCTGAGCATAGAATGAGAACACTTGACTCCAAGCACTTGATACTTCATGCTTGAAGTTCATGTATTTTGCTTGAAAGAAAGAAAAAAAAAGAAAAAAGAAAAGAAGAAAAAATATAGCTTCCTATACCACATTGTGTGAATAGACAGATTTTACTGGATATATGAAAGGGAAAATCTGAGGAGAGATGGTTCTGACAAAAATTAAAAAGAAAGAAGAAAACTATAACTGTTTTCATGCCATGACTTATTTTGGCTATAAAACAGCTATAGCTGCCTTTCAGTATTCTGTTTCAGAATCAAGAGATTACTAACGATAGAAAGTATTTGGCATTGCTGGGATAATTGCATATAACACCTCAATATTTGGTGTTGGAAATTCCTTTGAATATATTGACCTCATCATTTGATTATCAAAATGCAAAATGGCTACTCAGTAAACTATCTCAACACAAAGCAGAATAATACCTTATCTCTAGATAGGTCTTTCTAGAAGTATTTTCTAACAGCTGACTACATGAATGAGATATTAGGATAATTCAGATGGTTTTGGACATTTTGCTTTTATGGAATAAGCATAGCATTTAGCAAATTGTTCAGCTGTCAATGGTGCATGGGTCCTTGCTGCACGTTTGCTGAGGAGCAGAGTCCCTCAAGAGACTGCCTTGATCCGTCTTTGAATGTATGCAAAATTCCATGAAATCTAAATTAGTGACCAATTATCTTGTTCTGAAATCTTGAACACTTTAGAGATGAAGAAACTAAAAAGCTGGTAAATACGGACTGGGAGCAGTACTTTTATCAATAGTGAGCCTTGAGTATTTGCTCTCAATAGAGCAAAACTATATTCATGTTGCCTTCATTTTTGTTTGGTAGGTTTGACTTGTATCTCACATGGACAATATAGCTATCAAATCTGGTTTTAAAATACGTTTGTTAGGAGTTTCATAAAGACTATGTGGTGCTGTTGAAAATTATCTCTTTTCTGTATAACACAAATAACGCAAACAGGTGCTTGAATATCAGACAGAAAGACTTATTTTGATACAGAAATAATGATAAGCAAACACACCCCAAATATATTTTACCTCAAGCATTTTGAAGTATTTTTAAGGAAAGAAAGGGTAAAATAGGAAGGAAGCTGTGACACTCTGCATTCATGAGTAGAATTGTGCAAATAATAAATGGTTCAGTGGCCAGAAATGTATATACATACAATTGCTTGGGGTCTATTTACCTACTTAATCCTCATTTTCTTTTAAAAATACCCACAAATATATTTGTCAAAACTGAAATATTCTCTTTTTCCAATTCTGATATCTTTGTTTTATGGATAAGACTGTTAGTCAAATAAAATCTACTTAGATTTTATTGGTCTAAAACTTTTTTTTTTTCAGTAGATTTTGAACAGCTCTGCTTGTGAATATTGTGGGCATAGGCAAAGAATGAATATTCAAAACATTTCCTTTAGGAGGAAATAATTAAAAAAAAAGAATATGAAAATTTATGGCTTTTGAAATGGTAAACCATATACATTCATGCTTCTTATTCATGCTAAAACCTGACCCAGATTTATTAAATTCTCCAGCAGGTGTTAAAGTTCATAAGCTAAGACAGGACCAATGACAAATATCTAATGAATTTATAGTGCTTGACTTTGGAAAGATGCAGGCATAGAGTGACAATGAATTATAGAGAAATAAAACATCTCATAATTGTTGGAGCCATAAGGATAGTACGGAAATATATCACACATAAAATTAGCTTCCATAACTGATTAATGCAAAGTTATAGTGCCTTCTATGGAATGCTCAGGATTTTTGAGAAATATTTGCAAATTTGCAACATTAGTGGAATTTCAACATATTTCTCCCTTATGTAATTGAAAAAACTTAACTAACAGTCACATTTGTCAAATTATTAAACAAAGGCCTATTAGAATAATATTGCTTTGGACAGAAATGCAGGACTTGAGAAAAGGCAAACTAGTGTAGTTGTCCAGGTTACAGAGCACGTAGAGTCAGCTATCTACAATACATGTCTGAAAATATTAATAGAACAAAAATCATCAGTGACAGAAACCTTTATGGCAAAAATATAGACTATTTGAAGTCAAGACAATTCAGTTAAATTGAAAGATATTAAAAGCAAAAGAGAGCTGGAGAGAAGGGAAAATGCTTACAAAATGTTAATGAAATCCTCTGAAAAGCTATTTTGTGAAAAAAATGTTTTGTGACAACTGGTATCTCTCACAAATTGGTAGTGTTGATTTAAAAAATACATAGAATCATGGAAAAAGTATGTGTGTGTAGGTATGTGGGTCCTGTAGTCCAGCCCTGTCCTCCAAGTAAGGCCAGTTTAAAAAGGGAAATTGGGTTGCTCGGGATCTTGTCCAGCTAGGTCTTGGATGGAGAGTCCGCGGCTTCTTTTTGCAACTTGTTACCAATATGATAAGAATCTCCTGAGGGTGAAGGAAGGAAGAGGCTCAGAATGGGATGAGACAAAGTGGAAGAAGAACAAATTCTCTTCTTATACAAACCGCTTCGCTCATAGGAAAGATTTGGTTTCATACCAAATACCAAACACAGCTTGTTCTGAATATTTTGTGGAGCAGAGATCACTTGCCCCAAGTTCTGTTAACAGTATTCTAGCTCATAAAAAATGTATCAGATACACTGCATTTATTATTCTGTATTTCTGCATCACTACAGTGACAATCGTGTTTGAATTAAATCATCTGTAAGTCTGCAATTGGGATGGAGCTCTTCTTTCTCAAGCTGCTGAAAAAGCTACCCTTTTGTTTTTTCCAGTACCAGTCCCCAGCCACGTTTTGTTACTTGTTTATGTCTCCTATCCCTAATATAAAAGAAAAGAATTCAAGATTTCAGAGCAGGAATGCATAAAGCTATCAGGGCCTAAGTCTATCACTACAAGGGGATATTCTTTGCATTGCCTTGTATTCTAACTCCAGAAGTCTAAAGTTAGGTACAATTGTGAGACAAAAGTCTGAAGAATGTGGAGGATGCAGATGCATGATGGAGTGTTTCAGAGCTCCTAAGAGAAATATTGAAGGTTTTCCTTTATTCAGTGTTAAAGTACATTCCAAGAGGAGACAGTGGCTACACTTATGCTGAGATGAATGATACATTATCAATTTCTTTTTCAGTATTCATTGTCAGTTCCCTTGTTAGTATTAATTTGTTCCTGTGTTTTTAGCTGTACTAATATTTAGTTAGGTGTTTTGTTTTCCTGCTTCTTCTCACTGGCTTCTCTGCTCAAAATCATCATCTATGATATCAGCGTAGTCTAAAGAGTAAGTGTGCTCTTGGCTTTATCATTATTCATTATTTTTGTATGTGGTTTTCTTTGCTTTTTTATTGGCAGACTGAATCCTGCATATATCCATTTTCTGATTAGTATAGAACAAATGGTGAGGGTAAGCGATAGCATTTGACATTGTCTATTCAAACAGTGTCACAGGGTAGGACATGGGAATGGATAAACAGCTGTTTGAAATTAGAGACTGTGTTTTTGAAAATGAAGATGTGTCAGCTAGGGAATAGAACAGGGTCGGGTCTTAGACCTCTGCTTCCTTTAATGGGACTAACTTGTTATGAGAGGAAACTGGAAGAATATTAATTGGAGCATGGAGCAAATAAAAGCTTTTGGAGATCTGCTATGACAAATGGGTGCTTTGTAGCAAATGAAAGACTGTCTTAGCTTCATAATAGTGCTAGGTCCACAGACTCAAAGCAACACAATTGCAGCAACTGTGGTATTGTACCAGGCACAGAAAAGAAATGAAGTACTTGCCTCAGAACCAACAGAATGTCACAGACAGGACAGAGAGCATTTCAATGGGGCCATACCCTCACTTGCTGCAATTTGGCATTCCTCCATTGAAGTTGAGCTGATTTATGCCAGCAGTAGTTCTGGTCAGGGATATTTATAATAGGGAACCATAAATGCCAGGTGTGGTATTTATCCGAGTGCTTGGTTGGAGTTGGTTTCCCAAAAAGAATGGTGAATCCACAGCTGTGATAATTTATCTGTTCTTTCAATCTACTGCGGTGCCTTTTTTCAGATAATTTCTGCAACAGTCTTTAGTCTTTTTGAATAACTCTCTTCCTTGCTTTCTCCAGTTCTGCAAATGAAGAAAAGATTTCTGTGTGCAGATATAAAAATATATGCTAACCTGACTGCTGCAAAAATTCCTTCATCATGATATTATTTTCCTTTAGCGTTCCTCCAAAATGTTTACTGCAATGTGCTCTTCCTTTTGACCTTCCCTCATACCTGCCAGAATGTGCTAGCACAGAGGAAAATGGGCAGCACTGAATCAGCTACATATCTTGCATGAATCAATGACTGTCAGGAGTGCAGGATGGATCACTGTTGCCTCTCTGCTGAAAAAAAAAAAAGCATAAAATGAAAACCAATCGCTTCTTTATTCTAGACTTTAGCAGAGACTTTGCTATTGGCTTGGGCAGTATGTTCACAGAAAATCCTGTAATGCATCAATGCACCACCAGGATAAAGTACCATGGGATGCTCCTCCCATGCTTCCACCAACAGGAACAGACAAGCATGCTTCCACCAACAGGAAAGTCGCTGCTATGTGCATGTGCTTTGGGAAAAGTGGGGAGCAGGTATTCAGGTATGGTGGAATAGCCGAACCAAAGCTACATGCCAAAGGAACCCTTATAGCCTATCTTCAAGCTTTTTATTATTGCAGTGCTATTTTCCTTTTGAAGACCAGCAAAAGTGCTGCTGGTAATCCTCATTTTGGTTTACTTTCATAGGGACTTTATACAGGGCTGCATGCAGTGTTTCATGTTTACAGTCTGTGGATTAGCTGGAATAGTTTAGACTGCGTGAGAGACAGCTTTACTCTTTTTTGGGATAGATTGACATGAACAAGAACAAAGACAATTAATTCTTCACCTTTTCTTTTTTTTTGTAATGGAGACAAGGTTCCTAGTTTTCTTAATACAAGTCTGAATTGATTTGAATATAGCGGATTATAAAAATCCAGAGGAATTTATCACAGTGAATATTTCTACTAAATTTTCCTGTCAGAGAATCTTGGGTAATCTCTTTGAGGTTTCTTTCTTTTGGCAGACCTCTAAATATCCTTGATGATACATGCTTGTATGTCATTTCATTTTAGCTACAGCTGTTTTTTTCTTGATTCACATCACTATAAATGAGAAGAAATTTTAATATTAGGTTACTAAGAAATGAACTGCTTATTTGGCACCATTCAAAATATTTAGTGCATGCTGTATAGACTATTTTTTTGAAAAATAAAGAATTCTCTTGAAGTTATAAATATCCCTAGGAAAATGATGAATTAAATTGAAAGGCATTCCCAGTCGATAAAGTTCCTTTTATGAGTTAATAGGGGAAACTCCAGAACTTTTGATTCAATATGCTAATTTGCATTTAACTATATAATAATTTGATTAACACAAATTTCTTGACTCATGTGATAATAGATTTTAGTCAACTTATTGACTAGTGCATACTCTTCACAAAAATCTTCAAAACACAACAAATAAAAGGAAGTAAAATATGGGGTTTTTTACACAGTTACCATCTTTACTGGCTCTGTGAAGAAAACCATCCTCTTAGTCGACATTAATGTGCAATGAGTGGTGACAACCGAGGAAGGGAATCTGCCTAATCCAAACATTAGAGATTCTATTACGGTATAGATAGGAATCATAAATCTGAAAGACTATATTGATTAGTTATCATCCATGAAAATCCATGAAAAAATCAAGTCTTTTGATTTGTTTGTAATCATATCTGTTATATATAAAGCCCATTAGAGCACATTAAAAAGGAAAAAAAAAGAAAATATTCTAAAGGCCCCGAAGTCTCTCAATCCCATAGCTGAATTCAGAATGATACTTTATGATGAACAAGCCCTTACTTCTTGTGAAGTGGGGATGAGAAAGACAAATCCTTTTCTCTGTCTTTTTTTTTTCTTTTTTTTTTCTGCACAACCTTTCCACTAAATTCAGTGAAAATCTGGTCAGTTGTATTTCCTGGCTTCCCTCTGGTTAACCAGATAACTATTCTGTAATTTCTTTGTTTTCTAAGAAGGCGAAATATTTACATCTTAATCGATTATTCTCACTCTGCTTGGGGTAAATCTTCAACGAGTTGGTGTGGTGCATGAAGACTGAACACATTGAAAGCAATGTTTTTCAGTGCTTTTCTGACTCATTGTCATGTATGAAACAGAGTTCTATTATTTTTGTGGAAAACATACATTTTGTGCATATTTTGATGGAGGAAATGGAAGAGGAAACATCCAACATTGGATACATCCAATACAAACAAAATAATAAGGTATAGAATCAGATAGTGTAAGTGAAATCTCACTATTTCATAGACAGGAAAAAGGGTTGTTATAACCATTTATTCCAAAGGTTCTCATACATCTAATGAGACAAGAAAAAATCTTGCAGAATGAACTGATTAGTAGTAGAGTCTGTGAAATGCTTTTCTTTCTTCTTCTTTCCCCTTTCACCTGATCTCACATTGTGGAGCTGACCACAAGGAAGCAATAAATTAGCTCAGCTGCATCCTACTAAAATCTATATCTGGCACTTGGCCATTGCCTACCACTTATCAAAGAGAAAAGCTCTCTGTTAAAATCAATTCTGAACTTTGTTGAAAAGCCAGTAGCAGTAGATGGCCCTTGAATAATCAAAAAGAAACAATAATAAAACTTCATTTTCATAAAGGTGGAAATCATGGGTACGGTTCTTTGAAAAACCAAAGGGTGTTCCGAAGAGCAAATTGCAACAGAACATTTCACAGATGGAAAATAATTATTGAATACTTAGAGAAAAACAGCAATTTCTTCCTTTGATAAAGGAAGAATCACTTTTCCACCCAGCTGTTTTTTCAGACATGCACATGCAACTGGGGTCAAGAGAGGTTTATGTTTCTTTTTTCCTTTTTTTTTTTTTTTTTCCTGGAAAATCAACTCAGTTTAAATAGCACACTTCTTTTTCATGAAAGCTAGACTTCAGTTTACTCCTTTTGAGAATGTTGATGCCTTCTCGACTGAAAATAGGAAAGGACTAAGATCATACAGGAAATAAACAAATATACATACATATACTTAGAATAATTTCCTATATGATCTTAATCCTTTGCTATATGATCTTAAGCACTTTCAGACAGACTTGTTCATAATACTTGATGCACTTAGAGGGGTAAAAATTAAAAAGCCAGGTAGTTTATTATTATTTATAATTTATACGGTATGTGAAGGTGCTACCAATCTAAATTAAACAGATACAACACTATAACTGCATGCAGACCTAAGGAGGGAAGATGCCCTGATATCAGGTGATGGATATGACATGGATCCTGAAATTCAAAAACCTTCATGGCTAATACATATCCAATCTCTTCTCTCCCAGACAATACTGGGAGGTCAGGTCCTAGCTTTCACTGGCCTATGATATCAGCCACTGTCATTTACTAGTTACATTATCAGATAAGCATTTCTCTGTTCTCTCTTATTCTGATTATCTTTTGAAAAACCTTGCTGTAAGTACAGGTAAAGTGATTCTTCTTGAAATGTTACCTACCTGTGATGTCTTTGAAAACATTGTTACAAAAATTCGGCTGATACTGCCTTGTGACTATTGTCACGAGACAATGTTGACAACAGATGTCTTATTTTTTGGGGTATCTTTTGGCTCTTATAAATGTGTTGACTAAGATGGACAGGCACTATAATTTTGTTATGTATTGTCCGCTAATGTGTGATGAAAATTGGTGCAAAGAAAATTCAAATAACACATATTGTTTGAATTACCTGTGAGTTTTAAGGATGGAGTAGAAGAAGGAAAAAGAGCAAAGAGACACAGACGAGTAGCTCTGTGACATAGTTAAAAAAAAAAAAAAGTCCAACACTTTTTAGGGCAAGTGTTGTTTTCTACCTAAAATTCCTGTTATTCACTGCAAAAAAAAATCCCTAAAATCTTTCCAGTGTCCCCTCCCTTTCCGGTTTCTCTCCTCTCTATAGAATCAATGCATGGAGACAGAATAGATGCTACCTGAAAAGAGGTGATAAAAGGGGCTTATACTACCTCCAGTGTGGAGCATTCTCTGTCATAGTGAAGAAAGCGGATATACATCTTCATATCTACTATGTAATACTAGCAAATCTCTATTTTCTTTTGGGACTGATCTGTAATTTATCTTTGCACGTGAAAGAAGTAAGTCACAAACCACTGAGCTTGTAAACAGGGCAAATTCTGCATCTGCTACAGTTCCCTAATAGCATCCAGCGTAAGACGGAGACAGGAGCAGTGTCATGCAGAGCCTGGGAGGAGAGATCTGGAATTCACACGTTAAGCCTGTGACATGAAAGTGACATTTCTGAGTCACCAGGATGGAGCAGTTGGGACTGAAGGGAATGATAGATTCATTTTTGAATGTAGTTCTAACCTATACTTCTGTCTGCAACAAATGCTGCCTGCAGCTTGCATCTGGCAGACCTAAGGCAGTACTTCTTGGCGGGGAGCTGGCGCAACGTCTACCCCTATCAGAAATGTGTTTTCCTTAGTGAGAACTACATGGGGAGCTCATTTATGCTGCTTTATGATCTCGCTGTGCTACTCTAGCCGTTGGAAAAAGTTGTGGAGCTGTGTAAATCCTGGCCAATATTTGGTGTTGGGGCAAGGCTATGCGAGGCAACAATTCCATACCTTTATATCCACTTCGGTTGTGCCACAGGTCTGCTGCTGACTTCACCAAGGGGTGCAGAAGCATGGGAAGACAGAAACAGCTTTTAGTGTTTTGTGATTTACTGCATGAAAAACAGGTCTTTCCAGGTATCTATCTGTATTTCTTTCTATAAGAACATCCTAGAGTCCTAGAGAGACTTTTTTATAATTATTATTATTTTTTAATCTAACTTGCATATTTTTTTTCTAATTATTTCTTCTTGATTTGCTAGTACTCTAGGATTCCAAGTGCTCTGGAGTCCATAGCTTTCAGTTATCCTATATACCCCCAACTTCAGTGGCTCACAAGAAAGAATCTCACTGAGATTTAAAAGTCTGGCAGTTATTTACATATATCTTTGTGGTTCTGCTCTCTCTTGCCACTTCTTTGTTTGTCATATCGATTTTGTATTTGCAATTCATTGGCCTTGAATAGGAAGAATGATGATGCTTTGTTTACATTGCAGAAATGCCTCAAGGCAATGGCAATTCAGTCACAGAGCTGGACCCTGTACAAATATACAGCTGCATGGATAAACTTTGAAAGAAAAATCTACCAGAAAAACAAAACAAACAAACAAACAAACAACAACAAAATTGTCAGAATAGGTAAATAGAATTGGCTACTCTGTGCAAACAAAAGGCATGATACAGTTCCATTGTTTTTTTATAATAAAGTCAATACTGGCATAACAGAGTGATGGAAGATTAAGAAGAAAATCTTCCAGTGTTAATTAACTCTGTCAGGGAAAATATGCTATATCTTAATACTACATCATTACATCAAACGAGCACAGATCTCAAAGGGACTTGCTGGGTCACACAGTCCTGTCCCTGGCCACGTCTCCCTTCTGCCCCCAGTTAAAACAGCTTTGGCATTATAACCCCTTTGGCTGATTAAGTAGAAGCCAGTTACAGTGAGATGCCTGTCTTGTAGCAAATGAACATGAAATTATTGGGATAACTAAATAAAGGCTTACATTCTTGGTATCTTCTACTCTGAAGAGATAGAAATGTCTCCAAGAACAGTTCTTCAAGTGTGCCTTCAGGCCCTCCAGGTTGAGGATTGCCGTGTGCCGTACCTTTGAAAGTCACTGCAGAACTGTGTCCAGTTTGCGCTTGCACACATCATGGGGTCCTTGCAGTACAAGGTATCAATTATAAAGGGTTTCTGTAGCTACTTAGCCATCCTTTTTACAACACAGTTTACTTTAAAGGAAAAAGATCTGTTTGATTTTAGTTTTCTGAGAAGCAACTTTTCCTTGTCTGTATAATATTGCAGCCACTGACATTAGTCTGGCAAGTGAGCAGTTTCTGAAGTGTCTTTTGGCTAACATCTGGTCTTCACCTATTTAATTGACTTCCTCCACTGATTCAATAGGTTCCACATTGTGTCACTTTCTTGAAAGCACAGGACTTCACTCACTATCTGATGATGCAAATGGTGGTGGTGAGTGTGTATGATTTTGCGTATGCTTGCCAATAGTGGAAATGGACATATTCTGTCTATTATAATGCCATGTCCCATTTTAGCTGGTATCCAGAGACATAGTCTCAATCTCAGCCTAGCAGAAGGATGACCAAACTGTCAAAATGGTTGATGGTAATTTTATTACTGTCCTTTACAGGCCACAGTGAATATGAATGATAGTTAACACAAGAAATCAGGCTGCACCATTCTACCATTCACTTCAGTCTTCTGATGGGCCTCAGATGGTGGAAAGATGGATGTTCCCAGCAGGTCCTGTCTGTGTGGGAGTCTTTTCCTCTGCAGTTGTTAGCACCTTCATTTGGATGTTTTCTTGAGGACTCTTTCACAATGCTGTAAGCTCCAACAAGAAAATCTCCTTGTGATTAGGAGGCAGAGACCTTGCTCTGAATGTGACACTGCAATTTACCTGCTGGTTGTGAGAACCAAATTTTACTATTTACTTCAGATTCTGTCCTTCGTAGTCAGTTTATTTGATAATGCAGTCAACTTGCCCTGAAGAACTCATCTAACAAGTAAACAATAGTATAAAGCAGACCCACTGCTGCTGCTTGTTTGTTGCAGGCTAATAGCATTATGGTGACATATGTCTATATTTTGGGTGATACAGGCTAATGAGTGAACTTCTGAAACTTCATAACAAAATTAGCCATATATTTGACACTGTTATGTTCTTGGGCAATTTTTCTCCTATCTAACTGGGCAATTGTTAATGCAAAATGATTTTGCTAATGTGAAATTTCTGCATCTATCTTTCATGATTTTACCTGTATATTACATTTTAAGGTGCAAAATTGTCTAGATCACTTTTCCTACAACTGCCATTATCAAGGACACATTTATTTCCACAGGTAGTTCAAGTTTAAAAAAATCTAGTTATTGAAAATAAGTAGAAAAAAAAAGCTGTTGCTGTATGTTCTCAAACCTAAATTGCCTGGAGTTGCCCTGATTTCAAGCTTATGAGTCATCTAAGCTCAAGCTGTAGAAATTCCAGAGGGCATGTTGTTAAATAATGCATGAGTGATATAATTTCACTCTGTATCTCATTAGCAAAAACCTGCAGGAAAGAACTAGGAAAAAAGAACTGACCTTACTTCTGTACTCCTTTCTTTTTTTAATTGCCACGTCCAAAGGGTTAATTTACAAGTTAGCAGATAACAAAGCTATGCTAAATTATCATATGACCGTGACAGTTGTTTTCTTGTAAATCAAGAGAAAAATCCTGGGAATCCTTTCTATTTCAAGTCCCAACTTTGAGTACGTCTCACACTTCCTTCCCAGTGTGTGGGTATGCATGTGTGAGTGTATGCATCCAGTACATGTAAAATTATGTATCTGTAGAGAGCATGGGAGAGATCTCACTAGCACAAATTATTTTGCATGTCTTTAATAATAATAATAATAATAATAATAA
>JAUBNY010001036.1:6227921-6239467 GCA_032275445.1 Crypturellus soui
TTGGGTTATTTTATCAGTGGAGAATTAAAACAGTGGAAAATGAACATCACATCTTCGTAACAGAATGGATAAATCCTGTTTTGGGAATGGTGAGATGATTTTCTCCCTGGTGACAAACTTGACCTATGATTAAGCCCAGAGTTAATGATGTGCTGTAAATGCACATTACAGTAAATACAAATAAATTACAGTAGAATAGTACAAATATAGAGGATGATACTAAAACATGGGACAAAGACTAACCACTAACTTACAAAACTGATCAGATGATGTTGGTGATTTTCTCAAGTAATTGGATTTGATCTCTAATGTCTTAAACCTCAGCATGGTCAACATAAGACTATATTTTCCCTTTCTGAGACTCTTCCACTAAATGCAAATATTACTATTTGTTCTTTTTTCTTCATCTTTGCCAAACTGCAGTCCTAATTATAAGTCAAGGATACATATGCATCGGAGATAGATGTTCTTTTCAAAATGTGTAGGTGTATTAAAAGGGAACAAGGGAGCTGCAATGACAGAATACCTTGAACAAATCAAATGGTGTAAACTAGGGTGTTTCCTACTTGCTATTGACCTCCTGCGGAGGGCAACAGAGGAAAACCTGGAAATACCTATTAGTAAATGAACCATTTTGATAGCTTAGGGAAACAAATTAACTCAAGGATGAATATGGATTTGTTTTTGGCTATAAGTGTCATTGAAAGTGAATGTGATATGAAAATTGTAGTTATTTCAGCCCTCAAAGCTATTTTAAAACTGTGTAATCGATGAGTATAGGTATCATATTATTCCTACTTCTACTTCTAACTTCTTACACATCAGAGTGACATAGTATAAAATTATTTCCTGGTTGAAATATATAAATGCTTATGAACTTATGTTGGATGACGACAACACGTTCCCCGTTCTTTAAGTAATAATAGAGAGATAAATTCAGATGTTCCATCAAATAAAAAATTGCACTGTCAATTATATTTTTGTGGGGCTGTAGATACGAATGGATAAAGATGCTACACTAATGTACTTATTCCCCCACAGGAAAGAATACTAATGATGTTCTTCAGTGTACTCACATACGCTAGTATCACATCCCTAATAGAAATAATATTGGCACAAATACTACGTGTATGTCAGAATCTGCTGACAGCGTTTCATTCTTCATTCTTGTAATAATAACATTAATAATAGTGAAGTCCTTTGGAACTAATGTGGGATATGAGTGTAATTCTGAAGGACATCCACCTCACAGGCTGAAGGTAATTTCCAACAAGGTGTTGAAGGCAAATGACTGTGTTAGAGATGTATGAAAATGCTGAGGGCAAAAATGGACATATCTTCTCTGCTTCTCTTCTGATCATATATATATATGATCAGATATATATATATGATCAGAAGGCATATACTCGTTTACAGCAGCGCTACGCTATTTCATAGACTATTAAAACTTCAGCATGATTTTAAGTGTTCTGCAGGATCCAGACTCTCTTTTAGAAGGGAACTTTGTGAAGGCTTTGATATATTCAGTCATTTCTTTTTCTGAAACTCCAGATAAAAAGTCTACAGCATTTTTACTGTTTTAGAGATGAGGAAGAAAATCAGACAGAGAGAGACCTTCAAACATGCTTTTGTTCTTTTGTGAATTTTTATTCAAGTTATCTCATACATTTTCTTTCTAGAGGAAACAATGCCTATCTTTTCAGTCTTTTTATCAGAGAAGTTAATTATACATTTATGTGCCCTTAACCACTCTGTCATCCTTCTCTGAATCCACTTATGCTCCACAGTCTTTCTGAGATACTACTGTGCAAGATATTTCAGATGAAGTTGCAACTCTGAAACACAAACTGATGTCAGTGTTTTTTTTTTCCTGATCTACTCCATTCATCCAAGAGCTCAACTTTTAAAAATGTGATTTTCTATTAAATAGACCCTTCTAGTGAGATGGCAACTGAGTCAACCATTTCTGAAACCGAATCTATTAATTTAAAATAAAAAAATACAGCTTCAACTCTCCTTCCAGTGGCAAGTCCTTGGAAATCACTATGAGAAGACTCTTTGACCTTGAAAAGACAGCAGGCAGGCTCGTTGCAGCAGCTGCATATCATCCTCTGTGACACAGTGGCAATGGTCTTTACTTACTGTAATGAAGAGAGTACTAGCTGGTCAGACTTGTTTCAGCTACTTATACCTGCTGTAAGCAAAATGTTTCATGGAGGTCAAAGAATACTCTGTTGACACATACTGGTCACTGATCTCCTTAGGAAGTATTTGGGATTGACTAACTAACTTCCATGTCTTCTGAAGGATTCTTGTAGTTTTTGATGACAGAAAATAAGTTCCTCACATATTTAGCTGCTTGTCTCCTTATCGAAGATCCTCAAAGAGTACATGCATTCAGAAACCTTACTCCAGTTCTCTTATGGTATGAATGGTGGCTACTGGAAAGATTCTGCCTAAAAATAACCCCATGCATCGGTACAGGTTGGAGACTGACCTTCTGGAGAGCAGTTCTGCAGAGAAGGACCCGGGTGTCATGGTGGACAACAAGTTTTCCATGAGGCAGCAGTGTGCCCTTGTGGCCAAGAAGGCCAGTGGGATCCTGGGATGCATTGCCCCTCTACTCAGCCCTGGTGAGGCCACATCTGGAGTACTGTGTCCAGTTCTGGGCTCCCCAATACGAGGGATGTGGAGCTGCTGGAGAGAGTCCAGCGCAGGGCCACGAGGATGATCAGAGGTCTGGAACCCCACTATGAGGAACTATCAGGAAAGGCTGAGAGAGCTGGGCCTATTCAGTCTGAAGAAGAGAAGGCTGAGAGGGGCCTGATCAGTGTATACCGCCAGTTTTTCAAGTACCTGAGAGCAGGAGATGCATAAGGTGAGCCCTGTTATAAATCAAGACAGAGCAGCACACACTTTCCAGCCAAGTAGATATGAAGAATCTTAGCTAGAGTCACTTGACAACAGAGATGACTCAATTTATATTTTTATTCTGCTTTGTATGTCTGTTATAAATGGAAGGGGTAGTCCCTGGCATGGTTTGCAAAGGGGTGAATTTAAAGAAAACAGAACTAAAGGAGATGGTATTTGAGGCTGCTGGTCAGTGAACAATTAGATTTCAGTGGATTTAGGGAGACTTAAAAGTATGAGAATTTGGGTATTAGCAGTGGCGGAAAGACAACAAATGTAACAGTTAATCCTCCTTCAAGGAGAGCTGTTGAGTGCACATGGTCATTCTGTGGGGCCTGATTCTGGGTAAAGGGAGAGAGTTTCTGAAGAAGTTGGGAAAAGAGTGGGAGGTTAAGGACAGCCTTTCAGCAGGTGATAACAGTTAAGAAAGGACTTAAAGAAGTGATAATCTGTTTTCAAATAGTTTTTGATGCAAGTGACCCAGTTAATAAAGTCTGGTTAAACCATGTATTTTACACCTGTATTTTTTTCAGCATATCCAGAAGGTTTCTTGTGTTCTTCACATGGTTTCCCCATGTGGCTGTAACTGCCAACACACTTAAGGAAAATTGGGAGATATTAATTGCTTTATATGTTTAGATTTGCAAAATGTGTTTGCTTGAGGTCATTAACTTTTCAGCTTGTCTGTCTTTGTATGTTATTCCTTATTTCCTTTATTATCATTACTCTCAGAAGGGTTGCCTGATTATATGCTTTTTGTTTTGGTTTGCTTTACAAACTGATCATTTTTCTACATTGCTGTCCTGGCAATAATATATGCATATATATATTTTGATGTGAGATCTATGTGAATGTTTCATATTTTTTTCTTAGCATTACTCATTCTTTGGTAAATGGGTTGTAAATGCTATCATTTTTATTTCAGATGTCAGCAATGAGTACACAAAAAAAAACAAAAAAAAAACAACAAAAAAGCCTTTTTGCATACCCTGCTACTCTACCTGGAAGGTAAGAGGAATAATCTTTGTGCATACCCCATGAAGCAGGTGATAGTATTTTGCTACCAGAAGGACCTGAAACATTTGCAAAAATGATACTGTTAATACTTTCCCAGGGCAAAGGCTAGCTCTTGCGTATGCATGTTGGTTGAATAATACATTTTCATATTGAGTGGTGTGCTTCAGAATGGTTTTGTAATTGATGAGCACATAGGAGATGTACAGTTGCCATCGAATTTATTAGTGACACATGCCACAGTCCTAGCTTGGTGTAGCATATCACCAGAGAGGCATGTATAGTCTTTTAAGCTGTTTATTTCTAAGATACAGACATTAGAAAGAGCTGTAAAGGGCATATTTTGCAGACTTTCAAACATATTAAGTCTATTTGGAAAAAATATGATACAGGCAAATTGCTGGCAATGCACAAAGAAGACTATAGGCCTGTCATATTCTAGACAATGTTGATTTTAGAATATGGAAATAAAAATTGATTCCATGGATGCTTAGTAGTAATATACACAATCTTGCAGAAAGGCTTCCTAAGCGGAATTAAAAATATATATATAGAATTTATTGCAAATGTTTTGGACATTGGGATGCAACTCGACCTTGCCATTACTATATATTCCTGACATCTATGATTGAAAAATGGCATTCCTCTCTTAGTTCAGGAAGTTACTTATAGTTATATTTCCTCCCTGACAAATAAAACTGAAATGATGGAAGAAACCATCTACCTACAGGCATCTCATTCTTATTAATTCCTGCTATTTTTTTGTCAGCATCAGAAAATATATTGTCAAAACTGCCACTAAAATTAAATTCATATGGAAGGTACTTAATTTTCCTTGCTGTATTGCTGACTTCATGTGTGTTCTTTATCAGTCAGAATAGTATTCAAAATTATTTATAAAGCAGAATGAAAATCACCTGAATCCTGAGATCAGAATATATTGGGTATTGTTTCATTTTGATGTCTATATACAAAATGACAGATATAGATAAATTAAAATGCACTTAAGAACTGTAAATATAAAAATATTGTCAAAGCTATGTTGTTCAGTTTAAATAAATTTATGTTTATGTACTAATGTCCCTGCTTGAGCAATGGTGTAGGACTAGATGGTCTCTAAAGGTCTCTTCCAACCTCAACCATTCTGTGATTCTATGATTAGGCATTTAGGCATGAATAAAATTCATATGTGAGGTGAATGGTTGTGAAGATTGCTTGAGTCACAAAGAAGAAAAGTGGCTGAGAGCTGGGCGGGTAATCATGACGCAATCAGGAGAACAATAGGCAAACAAAAGCGAGGAAATCATAAGATAGCATGGACATCACAAGAGCTATTCAGAATTCACAAGGACTCAGAAGTTGAGTATCATGTAACATTTAAGCAAAGGAATATGGGCAAAATAAAATATTTGCCTCAGGTAAACAGAAACTTCCTCCTTACCTATGAGAATACAAGCAAATGTATCTTAAACAGACCATGCTCAGCCCTGCTTCTTGAGCTGTGATTTGGATTATGACAGATTTCTAGAATAGGACCCATGATGGAATGTATTGGAATTGCAATTAAAAAATGTTATAAGCCGAGCTTATTGCTATCAGAATCCACACTTGAAGAAATCGATATTTATATTTTCTGCTCTTCTATAAAGAGAAACATCTAAGCAGGGACTTAATTAAACATGCAGCATCTCAAATGTTAATCTATGCACTGTTAATCTATGCAGGTAAATCAACTCAGCATGGGTAAGTGTGTGGAGGGTATGCAATACAAGAATATACACGTAAAAAATAAAACCAAGGAAGCAATGCATTTTGTGAGCAATGAATAATAATAATCAAAATGGATTCTACAAGGACAGGCTAGTGATGCAAAAATAAAGCAATCATAAAGCACATACAGACCCCAGAAAGCCAACAGAATGCAGATTAGATGGAGATTGGTCTTGCTTTTCTATTCCCAAACTTTATAGCTATTAGTACTTCATAAAAGAGGTCTTCAGCTCTTTTCATATGATCAAATATCAGTCATCTCAGTGTAGCAGGATAATTATATGTAGAAGAATTTTACGTTGCTATCTCTTTTTAATTTAACTTTTTCATTATCTTTAGAAAACAAAAATTGAATAAAAATGATAAATTGTCTTTTCAGATTTGAATTGATGTATTGCTTGCTTTAGTAAGCAAAATTAGAAGTTTTACTGGAGGACTGACAGACAACTGAAATGAAGCCTCTCTAGGTTTTAAATTTCACTGAGTGCTGAAAAATTGAATTACCACTTTATGATCAAAGCCTTGGATATGGTCTTTTCTGGAATAAGTTTTGAGCTTACAGAAATGATTATTTAATACATTTTCTTCATAAATCAGTCTGAATTGTTGACTAGGTTTGTGTTTTACTCAAGGGAGGAATAGAAAGTCAGAAGGATGTGAGCTCCACATTTCAAAGTGTCAGTCCAAGGACAACAGCTACTTCTATGTAGTGCCAAGGAGAGTAGAGCTGAGTGTCAGATGTTCCTGTCATGTTCCCAGATAACTGACATTACGCCCTTTCTCGTCTCAAGTATAATGAAAGGGCAGAATGACACAGAACCTCTAATGCTGGTTTTATTTGTTTTAGAAATTTCTTCTAAAGGAGCTTCCAGAATATACCATATTTTGTACCTAAAAGTTTGAGGGATGCCACATCCTATTCATAGCATCCAGTCAAGAATACACAGATTAGTATCATACCAGGTCCTCTGGCATGATACATTTAGGAGTATAAGTTACCTATTAAGTTAACAAAAAGATTGTTAGTTGCTCACTCCTCTGCTTACCTGCAAATGATCTAGAGTACCAAATAAATAAAGGAGAGCACCAGTTTTAGAAATCTGGAGTCAGATGGACAGAAAAACTCCTCACCCATGTACATATTCAATATTCACAGTAAGTTCATATAACATTCACTAATTGAAAGAATGCAATGAATAATAATGTTTACAATTGCAATCAGAGAATAGCCCATTTTTGGAATACACTGACTGCTTTTCAGATAGGATTTGATTAGTTAGAACAGTGCAAATTATTGATAATTATTTATATACTGCAATCACAGAAGTAGCCTAATGATGACTATTCAAATTAAATTGCTTATGGTCTGTGCATAATCCAGTAGATTACTAATCTTCACAATATTGCAAGCAGAATGTACACATGTTGCAATATGGCGTTTTTGTACTAAACAGTAACCACAGGAAGACTTTTTTTTTTTCTGTATATTCCTGGAAATGAGGAAAAGCGAGTACTAAAGTAAATAATTTTCTGGCTGGTTTCACTCAAAAGCTCCTGTGGAATCTGCAGATAGCTTGAAAAGAACTTAATAAAAAGTTGGAAAAGGAGAGATTGAATAGGATAAATAATAAGAGCCAAGGTGAGGAGAAAGCCTAAAAGATAAATCTAGTAGAGTGTAGAGAGCCTTGACAGACTCTTGAATTAGACTGCTCTTAAACCACTTTGACTGAATCTAGGCTGTGGAGTAGAATTTGCAATGATACCAAATTGGAAGAAATTGTTTTTCTATAAAGTACCTTGGAGTGTTAGCTTTGATTAATCAGAGACAATTATCATGGCTAACAAAGCATAGCTATAAACACAGAGAAAACACAGTCTCAGCTAAGTTCACAGACTTCTTGTGCCTATACATATGAAGTCCTGCAGACCACATGTGTCATAGGCAGACTAATTTGTTATACGCCATTGCTTCATGTATATCTTCTAAGCTGGACAGTCATCAGATGCCTGCTTCAAGCTAAGGTAAGCTTGCAAACATTGAACTTCTCTATTGTTGGAATTTTTGAAATAACTTTGATAGATTTCAGCCTAACAACAAGAAGCACACCTTTTCTAGAACACTTGAATTGGTACTAGGTCTGAGCCAAGCTGATTCACTTAGGATAAATGCCAACCCAAATTAACATTTCAGATAGATTGTTATCAATCTGTTAATTATGTGAAGTCTTAAAAATGAAGTCAGATGTGTTTTAGGGGCAGACTTCCAGCAGACTATTTTAATCTTTTTGCTCATTTTGCTGCTTTAAAATATCTTAGTCTAAGTATCAACTGGTGTGAGGGAGTAGACTGGAGGGAGATATAAGGATTGGTCGTCAGAAGGAAGCAATGAATCCTTATATCTTCCTCACCTTAATTGCAGCTCAGAACCTTCATTAACTGAAGAGCTCTTTCTTTCCAAGTGCTGATGAAAATAATCCAATATATTGAATATATTTTTTTCCATTTTTCAGAAACAAAGGCACAGGAACTTTAAATAAAAACACTCAAAAATACTTCGGGGACTGCAGAACTGAACTCAGGTGTTCATGCCTATCACAATGCAATCTACCATCTTAGGCAAGGAGTTCCATGCCCCATGCTGGTCATGAAGATGCCTGTACTCCTCCGAATGGTGACACAAATGTCTTCAAGGAAATACTTGTTCTGGAGGAGTGGGTAGAGTGAATCTCAAACTCTGACTCTGAACATCAAGGAGAAGATGACATCCATCACAGCAAAGAAACCACACTTGATCCTGACCATCTGCTTAAGAGCAAACAGTGGCTCATGGTGATGACCTCACATGCTTTTTGAAGAGCAGAAGTAGTGGCAGGGGGTAGAGGGTGCAGGTGTAGGGCCACTCACCCTTAGTCTGAGAGTGTCCTTGGCATCTTCCATCTTTGTTTCCACAAAAAGATAGACAAAAAGATACAGATGTACAGATGAAAGGAGTGCGTCTTTGGACTCAACCTTTCCTCCCTCCTGCAGCAGCCACTGGAGAGACAAGGATGGGTGAAAGACTGTGGGACCAAAACCAGCACAGCAAGGGGCCTAAACTGCACTTATAGCCTAAACTGATGATGACAGGAAGGAAAAAATAACAGTCCTTAGTGCTGCCCTCTTTTACTATGCAAGGCTTCACTGTCTACCATCTTCTTCTCTTCTCCCCTCACTCTTGTGAGGGAAAGGTCTTAAGATCTGCTTTTTCTGCCTGAAGTTCTGACAACTTGTAGCACATCTTTGATATCACCTTCCATAGTCCTGAACATTACTTCTGCTTTTTAAGTATCTCATTTCCTGTGCCATGGTTCACCTCTAAAATCAGGAACTGAGGACCTAGACTACAGCAGTATTGCCCTTCCCTTCGCCCATCCCCAAACCATCAGTCATTCTGCACTCTTCACTGCTGAGTGAATTTCAAGAGAAAAAGGAAAGCCCAATCCATTCCAGCTCAGCTGGGCTTAGTTATGAGGTAGGCTTTCTGAAGAAAAAAACAAGCGGGTTATTTTTGTTTTGATTTATGATTTGTATGGTAGTAACCCTCCGAGGCTAATCCCTATTGTATTAGAAACTGTACGTACCTTGGCGATGGCCAAGGAAATGTTGGCTGTCGCAGTAAGCTCTGTGCAAAATGAAATATCATGAAGCAAAGCACTGACGCAGAGGTTTCATTTCTTATTGAAAACCACTGCCATCCCTGTAGAAAATTGATTTCTTCAACAGTCAAATCTACAGAAATGTGTTATAGAAAAAAAATCCTCCTTTAAAAGCAAAAGCAGCAAAAAGTAGTTATATTGACAGGTTTGCAAGTTTCATTTTTTCTTAAAAAAGGAGTTGTAAATGAGTGTATTTTTTAGACTGCAGAGAAGGCAAAACCAAGAAAAGTTGGGATCTAAAGAAAAATTGGGGTCTCCAGCTCGGCCTATCCATTAGTTATGGCTCAGCGATATACATTATGTAAATACAGAAACATGATTTTTAAAACCCGATTAAAGAACTGACCTATAGAATAAGGAGAGCTATCTTAATATGGCACATGAAAGCACTGTCCTGCCTTGCAGCCTAAGATAGCATGGAATAGGAAGAATACAATGGGTTTAATTTTCCAATACTTATTCCAAAAATAAATAGGTTTGTAGGAACAAATAAAAAGAACAGAAATTCAGAAACGATGACCTGTAAAGACTTTTCGCTAAGTACAATTGTCCCTTATCTGCACCCTCTAAGGAACTGATAAAAATATTAAATGTGCAAAATATTAATGACACATGACAGACTTTTAAACATTTTTGACCATCTTCCTCTTTTATGCTTAAATTATAGACACAAGGAGGCTTTAATATTTCTTTTTGCTCAGGGAGACAAATCATTTTCTTTTTTTTTTGATATTACCTTTCATTTCATTTATCTTCTAGAACAGAAAAAGAACGTTTATAGTATGATGAGATATGAAAATGTAAATATGAAAAGCTATGTTCAATAAGCATATTTTTAGAAGTTTTTTTTAGAGGTAGTATTTTTCCACTTTGTAAGAAAATACTTGCTGGTTTTTCATTGTTGAGGCTGTCATGTGGGCTGTGCATTGAGTGGGATGGGATGCTACTTACAGTTCATGTAGTTGGACTAGATGCACTTATTTGATTTGATTTTACATGCTTCCAGCTCCCAAAGTGTAGGTTGCTGGCACACACAGCTCATCAAACTAAAATGCCTTTTTGGACAATAATGAAAAAAAGAAAAATAGGTTTACTTGCTTATTGTTTTTAAAAATATCATTAGAACAGGAAAAATATATAGGAAAAATATAGGAAAGATGGAAAAGAGAGAGACCCTTTTTAGAGTGTGTGTGTATATATATGTATATATTTATTAATTATAAAAGTTGTCTGTTAATGGATCAGATGAATCAGGTCTTTAAAAATTTGTGTGGCATTGGACGGATAAGCAATATTTCAGGAAGCAGTTTACTTTCAAATAATATTTTTACATTGAAGCAATATCTGTGCTGCAAATAGTTTGGCTGGAATTACTGAGCTTTCATATAGATCTTTTATGGGTTGATTACAAATAGTCCAGATATGTGTGTTCCCTAGTTTCAAAGTAGGATCTTCAGTGCTGGCTTGAGACAAGTCATATCCACAGTTTTTTAAAACCCCAACTAAGTCTAACCCAGAAAAAAAAGGCTAGAAGCCAAAATAATATTAATTCTCTCTGTGTTAAATCTGTTTAGGAATGATATTTCACAAGTAGGATTAAGGATTTCTACAAAGTTTATATCCTTTTTCTTTTTCTGAGCCTTGTTAGCTTTGGTCTCTGGAATACCACTAGCTAAACTGTAACCCTAAAAAGTTTGGGGATTTGATCTTGTTCTACAGTTTTAGACAAATATTTCTAGTGTTTATCTTATTCCAAGCACATGTAATTCATGCAGCCCAAGTCAAAGTTCCATCTCATTATACCTTTTTTGCAGGAATTTCTATTACGAAAAGCTGAACCCAACAAAAATATTGTAGTTGTGATGTGATTTCCTGCTCTCTATGAATGATTTTCCTGTGCCTAATGAGTATCAGTGGTGCAGTTTTAATTTAAAGAGGACAACTTAACTCCAGTGAAAACCATTTTTTACCTTTAGTTTATAATTTCTATGTAGTTTTACTGTCTCTTTCCAAATGACTTTTGATTCCTTTTTATGCCAGATTTCACACCAAACTGCCTCCTTAATGCCTCCAAGGGAGCAGGCCTTTCATTCAGTATGGAGAATCTTACTCAGATATTCTTCAGGGTCTTGAAGGGGTTTAAATGTTAATTCTTTA
>JAUBNY010001036.1:6289639-6320720 GCA_032275445.1 Crypturellus soui
GCCTACCAGAATTCCCAGTCTTGTATCAACCAATAGATATTAAAGAATTTAAAAATAATTCCTTCTATGTGTTCCTTGACAAATTAAGAAGGCCTACATCTCTGCATGCTCCTTTAAAGGTAGATTGACCAACTAGGTAGCTTGAATAAGTATTTCTTATAAAGTTACATGAATAATTAATTCTTTGATTCCTGACCAAAATCAAAAAGCACTGTTCTTGAATCAAGTCAAACACCATTTCCTGTTTTGAAAAACAATAAAACATAGCTTGGGACTTGATCTAGGTAGCTTATTCCAACAAAATAACATTATTCTATTTTCAAGTTCCTTAAAGTCTCTGTTATTTCTATAAAATGAATAAACTTTAAATTACATGTTTTAGAATAAGAAATTGAAATATCTTGACTTTCAAAGCAACACCCTTAAAAAGTTTAAACTGTGACTAATTCAACACACCTCTGCAAATGCATTCAGTCAGTTTTAAATAGTATTTTCCAAATCCTGTATTTGCTTTTTATTTCTAATTCTATTTCATAATCCTTCATGCAACTATATGAAGTCTGTCAAGTTTCTCAACAAATATATTTAGATTCAAGGTACCTACTGGAGAATGACGTATGTGTAGACTAGACTCTGGGTAGGCATCTGAGAGTCAAACTGCATGAGAGTCCTCAATGAGCAGTTTGAATTAAGAAAAAGGTAGTACAAAAATATTCTTCACTTTTCAGTCCTCTCTGCAGGTGAAAAAGAGAAAGATTCAGCAGAGTATTTTGGCAGATAATTAGAACCAAAACCTGCAAGAAATAATTCAGGACTATTTTTATTTTTGGTTCTTTGAAGGTCTTTCTTAAATTGACCAATTAACCAAATTGACATCTCTTGTGGAAACCTATCAGAAACTCTGCCAGCTTTCCCCTTGTGAGCCATCTCTTTACTAAGCAGATTTTTCCAGTATAAAACAGCTAGCAAAAAAAACTTATCCACTAATACTTACCTTTCACATTATTATTATTTTTTTTAGGTAAGCTTCTTGACTGTTCCAGTTTATCTGAAGCTTCCTGCTTCATCTGTCCTTCTGATTTTCTCACAGCTTCCTAGGCATTTTTCAATTATCAGATCCAGCTGCCTACTTTACTTGAGAACACCTGCAGCCACTGAAGTTAAACACCTGCTGTTGCTCTCTATTTATCAATCTAATATGTAGATAACTTGCACCTGTTCTATCACAGGTTAGCCATCTGTGATATATTAAGTAGGTTTTTTTTTTTTAAGTGTAAAAGAAACATACGTAGAGAGGATATTTATATTGGATATTTCACCTTTGATATTTTGTTAAGTTGTGCTATGGCTTTATCAGGAACTATAACTAAGCTGTTCAGTCCATCTGATAATGACTTTATTTTCTTTCCATTTGTATTTTCAGATCCTTTGCTTCATGTTATTTTTAACTTTGTATTTTATTATTATTATTATTATTATTACTGAATGTGAAACACTCATGAGAATCTTTTTCTGGTAAACACTGTCACATATGACATTGCCCATTACACTTTGTAAAGATGACATAAAACTCCTCAGTGTCTGTTTAGATGATGTAATTGAATTAATTACTTATAGCAAGCTGTTCATGAGAGGGCAATAAAGTAACAAATGTCAAACTTTTGCCAGGAGACAATAAGACATCATGGGGAAAAAGTGAGTTTGTATTGTGCCAATGGTAAACCTAGGAGCAGGCTTTGTATTTCATGTCAAATTTGTCCTTGTATCTCACAAAATTGAATATATATACCACACGTACTGAAAAAAAATTGAGAGGTCATTAATGATAATACCAATGGCCAAGATATCTGCGTGAAGAGAAATTTGCCAAAAATTCTGTGTGTTTCTTGTTTTTTTTCCCTCCTCTTTTTCTTCCCCTATCCATGTTGTTAAAAATGTTAGTAGGAGTTGGAATACATTACAGTATCCACCAATATAGCTCTCAAATAGAGATTTTTGATAGCTGTAAATTTTAAAAGCTCATAAAGAGTTTAGTTTAAACTAGATATGATTTTTTTCAATGAGTGATAATCTCTCAGGTCATAAGATGATACTGGGTACCTAATATAGCACCCAAAGGCCAAAGTAAAAACTAGTTTGTATTCTGTTGTTATGAAAGTAGCTGGATCTTACTATCAGATCAGCATTAAGAAAAGAAAGGAAAAAAAGAGAATGAAGATCCCTGTCTCACAGGCTGGTTTAAAGCAGATGTGCAAAACATGTTTTGGTCTTATGTTTTCTTCAAGGATGTTCAGAGGAAATAAAGGAATAAAGGAAGGAGACTATTTTTGTATTCTAGCCTGCAAATACCCTTTAGCTCGTATATTACTGTTGCTTTCTATCATAAGATCTCAAGTTGCTTTATTAAAGTCCAACCATGGGTCAGGAATATGCTTCTGCAAGTTGTTCTCCTTTATATTTTTTCAAATAATTATAAATTTTGTTATTCAATTAAATATTGAAGTTAGTTAAACATTCCTATGTTTAGTTACTAGTAAATGTTTAACTAGAGAAGCTAGTTAAACATTACTATTGAAAAGATTAATTAATTCTAATTAAATATTCCCCCTTTAGATCCAGACTGTAAACCTATTAGGTGCATATCAGAGCATTTACTTTTTTGACTAACCCAGTTGAAAGTGTTGCATATTTGAATATCTGCTTTCTAACAGGAATAGGAACCTTTACACTTGCTGACATATAACCATTATGTATATACGTATATAAAATCAACTGACAAGCATATATGCATAGCATAATCAATTGATAAGCATGTCTCTATATATGTACATTATAAATATATATACACATATGCTTGTCAATTGATTTCATATGTATATGTACACATATATATGTATATACATATACTTGTCAATTGGTTATAATAATAATCAATAATTATATTGATTTCAACAATGAAGGAATTAAATCCAAATAACATTGACTATCAATGGGAATTTCTGAGATTATTTTCTGAGATTTTCTGAGATTTTGCCCTTTTGTATTGAGTGGACATCATATCTGCAAAAAAAAAAAAAAAAAAAAACATAAAAATAACTACTCTGTTCCGAAAAATCATATATTACAAAGATCATGCATCTGAGTTTCAAAAGAAACTAGGAAGTAAATGGAGGAAGAAAAGTAGCATAGACTTCTGAGTAGTGGAAAAAGTATAATGTTTTATAAAGCTGTTTTTGTTTTTGATACATGAACCTTATTTTAAAATGTTAGAACCTGTTGGTTATTAGACTCTGGTGGTTTTTCTCTTTGGATTTTATTAGTTTACCAGCCATTATATGTTCAACAGAGACAATTATTTTAATGTTAAAAAAGAAATGTTTAAGTATCTTAGCTCGTTCCCTTCCCACAAATGTACAAAGGAAGGTTTAGACAGTTATCAGTCATTGAAGGGGGAATAGGTAATTGCAGTTCTCACTAAAACATTGTATTAAGTAAATTATGAGAGAACTGAGTGCTCAAGTAGTTGAAATGCATAGCCAACTGCTTTGCAAGATGTTTTAATTATTTTATCAAAAAAAAAGAAAAAGAAAGAAAAAAAACTTCATGGTCATTGGTACATGTCCACAGAACAATTAATTGGTTAAATTATTTTATTAGATGATTAGCATGGATTGTAAGCTTTTTCTGAATATAGTGAATTTTATAGACGAATTCCCTCAGGAGGCTGCTGATGGTAGTTAATTTGGCCTTCAATGTCAAATATGCTATGAACAAGTTTCTTTATAGTGGAATAAGAGAAAAGCTTGTTATGTTTTGAAATATTTAATATGTGCACCATCTAATGAATTTTGCTATCTTTAAGACACAAATTCTACTCTCAACATTCTTTCTTTGTTAATTCCTCTGTGACTGTAAATAGCAATTCTGAGCAAAGACAATAGTTCATACTTTACTGTATAAACACAAGAGATAAACCTAACAGATTGAATATCACATAAATATTAAAATAATTTATCAGAAGCTGCACAGGCTGATCTTTACTTCTTGTAAAGCTGTTAACACAAATAAAAGCGTATTTGAAATAATATTAAAAAGCAAACTTTTATTAAATCTATACTGTCATATTATTACCAGTTCCCAGACAGTTAAAATACTGAAATATTCAACATTCAATCTTAAATTACTCCCTTTTTACCTTTTTCTTTTGGTCTATTTTTCTAGAAAAATCTAGAAAATCTAAAATCTCATAAAGTAGAGCTATGCAAGGCATATGTAAGAACTTATGACTAAAACCCCCAGTAATTCAGTTTTTAGTGCAGAGGTGCAAGCAAAGTTTCCTGAACTGATTTCCGCTTTATTTCCGCTTTCGAAGTTTGACTTTAAAGGTCACTATTATTCCCCTGCTTGAATTTCCTTAGCATAGATCATAACCTTGCACCAAATGTCAAATAGCACAAGCCTTTCTTGTGTGGTTTCCTCAAGGGGGCAAGATGACCAGTCTACCTTTTCCAAAGTAACGTGAAGCAGTCCATTCCTTCAACAGCTCCCATAGGAATTATCTGTTCCTCTCACTAAAGTGCAATAACTCCTTCTCTGGCAGTGGAAAGTTATGACCTGATTTTCTGATCGATGAAGTCACCAGTGAGTAATGTATCCTTTGCTTTTTTAATGCACATTTTTTAGGAAAAGCCTGGGTTTTGGGTAAGTCTGTGCTTCATTCTATTTCAATCTGGCTACCCCAAATCACCAGACACTTTTGAAAATATAGACCAAGAGATCTAGAATATCACATCAGAAATCATAAGGGTAACTAATTGTGTTACCTCTCAGTAGCAAGGAAAAAAACCCGCTGCAAGGAAAGTGGCTTTTTACAACTGTGATAGTGAGACCCAGAAAAGTTATAAGACATGTGATAGTTCTCTACTGCAATGAGCCCACTATTGAGATGTTATAATTTGAGTAAGTGCTCATATCTCTCGAAAGATTTTGCCTTTGCTTCTAGGTGGAAACTGAAAAACTATATCTGATTTTTGAAAAGATTTTAACAACCCTGTAGCAGGCTTTTCTGCTTAATATCTCAAACGACACTGTGTAACTAACTGCACTGATTGTCACCGTATTCAGACACTAGTACCGAACAATGCATACAGCAATCAGCAGGGCAATCCACAAAATGAGGTTCTTACCACATCTCCCTAATCCTCGCTGTCTCTTCTGTTCCACTTCAGATACATTGCAGGCAGAAATTCCTGGAGACTCCTTGTTTCTGATGGGAAAGAATGATGGAATCTGAGATGTAAAGCCTTTTTTTTTAAAAAAAAAAGGAAAAAGAAAAAGAAAAAGTACCACTGCTATTCCTTGGAATTTCCTTCCCTCTTATTTTAGATGAAATATCTCTTCACTTGCATTTAGAAAGTTGAGAGACGATAGTCAGGTGGGCAAAGGTATATGTGCCTGTCTATGTGTATATATATTACCATTCAAGGATTTTAACAGTAAATGATTCTGCAAAGAGGCAGAAACTTTATAATTTAAACTGTGAAAGGACATGTTCTTGACTAATTTCTATCAGTCTTCTAATGGTTTGGAGAAGAAACATGTTTATCAACACTGACAGTAATTATCCAGGAAAAGAAAGTGATAACCTTTACTATGTTAAGCCACTTAGACTTAAAATATACAGTTTCTGAGGAGCTGTCAAGTACAGTTAACAAATGGCACCCCTAATAGAGCACATTGACACCGTGCTGACAAGCTCCAAGTCAGTGCAAGATCAAGGCGACTTAGAACCATGTACCAATTATCTGTCAGATATGTAATGGTCTTCTATAACTGTCACATTTACAGAAGGAGAAGGAAGAATGAGGGGAGATGCTTAATGAGATGTATACTTTCTGGTGCTCCGAACTTGGCATATGCTCCTGTGGAGGAGTGGAGAACCCCTTCTTCCTTCGTCTTGCACAAGGTATAGTCTATTTGCCTGGCTGTGTTGTCTCAAGGTGTGCTAGGCCTGACTGGATTTAGAGCTGACAGGTAGAGAGTGCTCCTTGGTGCAGAAGAATCTATAAAAAAACAGAGTATGAATGTCAACTGATATGATATGAATTGATGTAAGGAAATTTTTAGAATATTTATATTATGGACTTTGCAAGTGAGATGGTAATAGGTATTGTTAGAAAAGCCCAATTTAACAGGTCTGCTACTTACAGCTATTCATCTTGAAATATTGATGATATTGATAAACAAGTGAACAAATATCATGATCAACAAACTGACAAACAAAACCAAGTTCAGGTATTATATAATATCCATAAATTTTTACTTGTGATAAAATGTTTTTATTTGTCTCATTTTCACAGAACAGAACTGTAACTCTTTAGGGATGAAAGCAGAAAGCTATTCCAAAAGAAATATTAAACTTGAATTATAAAGTCATTTTAATATTAGAACACTATTTTGAAAGTAAATAGCTTGACTGATGCTACAACTCATCATCTGTATTGCCAAAATCCTCTTGGATTAAACACAAATAAATCCCCAAAGTTATTTGTATATAGAAATGAATAGATTAAGCTTTTGAATAGCTTACCTAACACAGTGGAATTGAAATAAAGAGGAGGTGAACTAGTTCAGGATATTAATTCTGTCCCTTGCCCTCCCAAAATGAAACTAACCAGAAAATGAAATGTGTTTTAATTCCAAATAGAAGTTCAAGGAGACAAATTATTTCCTCTCCTTTATCTATGATTTTGCTTTAAAAACCTCTAATTTCCTAATCAACTGCTGACTTTTGAAGATAGTGAGAGACTTGGTAAAACTGCTTAAAAAATATCCCCATAATCAAAGTAAAGTTATGTAAGGAATTTGCTGTCTAAAAGCACTCCTGATATTCTTTTTGCCATCATTCTTTCTGCTTTCTCCTTTTCTAGGCAAGTCTTATAGTCTGGAGAGCAGTAACTGCTTGAAATAAACAGTGGTCATTAAAAATATTGGGAGAAAAAAGTATATTTTCCCTTCCTTAGTCCATGCCTCACAGTTGAAGTCCAATTTATACTGTAATACGGTAATGGCAATGCGAACATGGATTTAACACTCCATTATTTTACAGATCTTACAATAATTTCCCTGTAGCCCAACTATAAAAGTAAAGTGTGTATATGTTTTTATTTTTTAAGATTCAATGTATTTTATTCAACAAATCTCTTTATAAAGAACAACCTGAACTTAAAATTATCTTGGCAAAATGAATTCTTCCTAGTATTACCTTAAAAATTTCTAAAATTGATACTAAAATACTAAACATGATTTGGAAATTTCTCTTTCACTGACTAGATATAACAACTAAGAGATGAAGAAAACTGTAAATGCATTCAACATCAAGGAGAGTATTCTCTGAATGATGATTTACAGTATTCAAGAAGTCAAAGCTTGTAGAAAATTCAGCTCCAAATTTTCCATTCTTTCATCTCTGTTCAAACCATACTTGGATGGTTTTCTTCTATTTCACAATACGTCTTTTGTATGTCTGGGCATGGATCAACAATTTTCTTTGAGGAAGAGGAAGAAGAAGAAGAATGGAAGGAAGCTGAACATACTACAAAGTCATGATTCGTGTGATAGGCAAAAAAATCTCTGCTGTTGATCTGTATTGACTTAAATGATGAAAATGATAAGACACTCCACAAAACTGATAACCCTGTACTGGAGTGAAACAAGCATAAAGAATGAGAATCTAATATATAGGTATAATCTGATTTATCAGTTAAATATATTATTCACACTTATGTTCTGAAGCAGATTGAGGTTCTGATTACCTTTCCTTAGGAAAAAGAAACAAAACAAAACAAAAAGCTGAGGAACAAATTCTCAAAGTGTATTACTGTGATATGCAGAATTTCAATGCCTGTGAGTTACATACTTGACCCTTGGAATGCTATTCATTAGGCTAAACTGATTACCCATTCTCCAGATAACTGATGCTACCTACGAGGTAGTCCATAAGATAGCACTTGCAGCTCTACCGCAATGACAAAAAGTCAGTTATTAAAAAAAAAAAAGAAAATTGACATGATGCCTTCTGCATTGTGCCTGGATTGATGTTAGTCAGTGTTTCTATGTGGCACTTCATATTACACTGGTATGCCCAAACAAGAATCAAGCCCAAGAAATCCAAAAAGGGCACCCAGGACTAAAATCAGCAATGTAAAATTATTGATCTTGGCTATATTAGACAGAGAATAAAGTTCACGAACTTGACAACATTGAAAAAATATTTGACTGTAAGGGCTGTTTATGTGAAGGGTACGTAAACATTCCTGTGTCTATCTTGTAGATGCTGTTCCAGCTGGCAGAATATAAACACCAATGCATGGGGAGAGATGCATCTGAAGCAGAGGACACACAGGGAAGTGCCAAGATGATTCCCCCCAGGATAACTGGGAAATGCTGAGGTGGAAAGCTGTTACATATCCTTTTTGAAAGGATTCTTGCCGACCAACTTTCTCACAAAAGGCTGGAGGAGAATATATTACTGGCCCATAAGGCAGTTTGAGACTTGCAAATATGTTGCTAAAATTTATATTGGTACGTAGCCTAGAATAAAATTAATGAAATTTTTAAAAAATACTGTCTTAAAAAACTTATTTGCATAAATAGAGGCATTTATGCCCCAGAAACTTCACAGATAAAAGGGGTTAATGAAGTTTTTGTTCTGGTGAATTTTTGTTGTTGTTGGGTTTATTACTAACCAACTATTAAAGGCTTTATTCTTTGCACATACATAAACCTTCTCCTGAATGACACAGTTACAAGAAAGGAAAACTACAACTTCATTGTTAGAAGAATAAAAAACCCTATGGAAAAGGAAGTCTTTTATGCATTAAGAGAAACAATCATTAAGAGGATATACAAATTAATTAAAAATAAAAAAGTGAAATCCACAAATGGATAAAAAATATCCCTCAGTGACTTAAATTCAAATTCAAATATATACTTTGAGAAAAGTTCATTTTAAGGCTATTCATGCTCTTGACAATTTAAGAAATTTTAAATAATTCAAATAATTAACTAGTTTTGATGTATTTTTTCTTATAGTCTTACTTTCCTCTTCTTGTTCAAATTAGAAGTTTATTTTGCTCCATGGTGTGTCTCTATGATAATGATTCACAACAGAGGCTAGGAAAAAATATAAACACAAGTATGCAGTAAGGATTGCCCAAGTTTTTACTTTAGTCTCAAACAAATTGAGTTCAGGAACCTCCTGACTCAAAGGAGTAATTTAATATTTAACAGGCCTTCATAGATCCTTTTCCATGATGTAATCCAGGTAGTTCTTGGATCTTTGTGGATTTTTTTGTGCACACTGTTTGTCAAGGAGTTCCACATTTCCTTGTATAAAGAAGAGCTTTCTTTTCTTTCTTTTGAAACAATGCTAAAGCTTTCTAAAATTCCCTTCATTCTGTATTTAAATAAATTGTAAACAGTAATCACCTTTTTACTTTATCTATATTGCTTGGAATTTTATAGATGGAGCCCAATTGGTGGGAATAAAATAATTTACTTCAAGTGACTATAAGGGCTATATGGATGCAAACCTATAGGTTATATCAAATTATGTAACTTGATGTGCTATAATTCACTGTAATGCAGAATTGTAAAGAATAGGAAGTAAGTTCAACAGAATTAGTCCAATAGGAAAAAAAAAAAAAAAGGCTTCTTGGTCCATCATGCTAAAAAGTATTGACAAATTTTAAGCAATACTTTTGTACATAAACAGCAACCTGATTTTTCAATGAAATGTCAAAAATCATAACCCTGCTAGAAGCAACAGATGTTTGTTATTTCTTTCAGCAGCTAATTTAATTGTGAATTTCTCAAATTTATTCATTAGTGCTCAAAATGTATTGCATGTATGGCAACATGCAAAAGTAGCACTGCAAGTACGTATACTAGCACCTTGCATAGAAAGAAATTTTTGTAGTAGTATCTTTTTGTGTCTGTGCTAATGACTCTAAATGTTCATTGTGGCCACAGTCTCATATTAAATCCTAATGTCTTTAGCAAGCCTTACGTAGGCATGTGAAACGTAGGGGGCAGACATCATAGGTGTTACAGTATCATGCTGAATATATCTCAGGGGTTATATTCACAGACATCAAAATAAATTTGCATTTAACTTTTTAAAGTTGTCTCACATAAAATAAACTGGGATTGTTTGAACAGTTTTTCTATTGGAAAAAGATACATACTTGGAGCTAATCAAATAATTTTACAAGAAAATGGCATGTATGAATGCTAATATTATTCCAGTAAACATTTCTGACATTGACCACATTATATCTAACAGATCAATAACTTCCAGCTACTTAATTATCTGGATGACTGCCTTTACCAATTTAAACATAAATAAATGTCTTACCTGATCAAATACTACAGAGAGGTCAAGAGAATTGCTTCAAAGGGATAAAATATTATAATCTCAAGTCACAATATTTCCTACAACACTATCCAGTTGACTTTTTTACGTAAACTGATTTCAGTTTTTAAACATTTCCATTGTGGAAGTGACACTAAGAACCAGTTATCTGTCCTGTAAGAATATCACTCAAACCAGTTTTCTGCCCCGACTCATTTCCAAAATGCTCACAAAGAGAATTTAAAAGCACAATCCAAGATGCAGAAGCTGTCTAAGTAAAAAAAACTTGGGTTGTCTCTTCAGGTGAAAGATTTGCTGTACAGTTCTAATGAAACAAGAATAAGATCTCTGAAATCAACTAAATAGTCAAAAGGAATGCAAATCTTATTTTTTTCCTAATAATGTCATTCCCGTTTTTTTCCTATATTTTGCTATGCTTCAATTCCAGCTTATTATAGGAAATTACATTGTATGTCCAAAAATGAAGGTAGCATAAGATCCTTGCTTTAAGATACTTATAACTCTGCTATAGATTTAGATGTTCATTTTACCAAATAGCACAGGATGCTAATCCTGTGAGAAAGCACTCTCAAACTCAGTGAATTCCTAGCTTTTGTTTTGTATTTAACAGAGAAGGGGACTACTGACACTGTCATCACAGAAATGCTATAAAGAAGAAGAATCTCAGAGTTCAGAATTCACTACTTTCAATTCTAGCATTTTAACCATATAACAGGAATCAATTTCATATTGCAACCCTACAGCAAAGTCAGCCAAAGCAGTGTATTTTTTTTTTTACAGAGGCATTGCCATGGAGCAACTCAGACTAGATAATCACTTTTTAATTTCTTTTTGGCAATCCTTACAGGTCTTCATGAAAAATATGAAACACTTAAATTTAATCCTAATTATTCTTAAAGAAGGTATGACCAAGCAATTTCTATTTAGAGCCTAAGATATTTTATATATATATATATTTTACAATTGAGGACGTGGTTCAGAATAACCAAAAAATCATGGCTAAAATAAAAATAATAAAATATGAAGTATCTTTTACTTACATATTTTTCTCTTGAAAAACAATAATAAATTGTTTATTAATAAACAATTAATTTAAAATTTAAAATTTAAAATTTAAAATTTTAATTTTAAATAAATTTAAAATTATATTACTTCTTTTTTCGCTTGCTCAGGAGATTTTTTGAGACAAAGTGGGAGTTCAAAACCTGATAATAATTTTGATTCTAAATCTTTAATTTGAACCGTCGAATCTCTTTATTTCAATTTGAACCCATATCGTGCTTTTTATTTAGTTATACTAACTCTTTGCATTTATAAAAAGAAGAAAAAAGATGGCCAAGTTAAGCTAGCACAGGTCACATCTCTGGTGGTGTGAGACTTGACACATCTGGAGGAAAAACTCTGTCAGAGACTGACAAATTTTTGTTACAGGAAATGAATCTCTTGCCTATAAAAAAGGCTGAGTAAAAGTAGCTATGTATGATATTTAAACAAAGCTGAAAAAAAAATGGCAAATATTTGTTTGACTCAATTTATATACAGGACAAACCTTCAGACCAAAATGGAGGGAAAGTGTCCTCAGCACCTACTGAAAGACTTAATAGCCTTCCTAACAAACGGAGAAACTGGGTCATGAAAGGAAAGCAGAAATAATGTGAGTTCGTCCTTCCTACTGGATTTGTTTTTTGGAAAATAGTTAGTCCAAAGATCTGATTAAGATTTGAGGAGGTTTATTGGGATACTGTGGTGCTCAGGGAATTCTGAAATTCCCTGTTTTCCTCTTCCTTCTCCTTTTCCTTTACCGTTGTTTATGCTAAAGCTAAACATGAAATAGATTTTTATTTCCAGGGAGATTCCACAGTCTGGATCCTCTCCCTCCTCCAACCCCATTTTGTAATAATAACAAATCTAAAGAGTTTTGAAATATTATGTGCAATGAACACAAAATCAATGTTTATTTTACTCAACCAAGTTAAATCAGAACATCTGTTGCAATGTTTACTTTTTAACTTAAAATGCACATTAAAATTCATTTCAGTTACAGACACATTTACATGAAATGATAAAGTGAAAAATTTAGTTCAAAAATGCTTCATCTAACTATTTCCCTGAAGGAAAATGACATATTAATTGAAGATTAAGTGTTCAAAGAATCTGAGAAGCTTTGTTCCGGATACATCTGTATAAGATTCCTCTGACTTGCTTAACCCTCTCTCCATTGTCTGAAAAATCACTGGCTATCAATTGCAACGGATGAGAACCAGTAAATTATTTCAAAATATATTTGTTGAGTGAAATACTTTTTATTGGAATTTCAGGGGCATCAGTAAAATGATACTACTGGCAAGTTTGTTGTATGGAAAGTAAATATATTTTCCAGTGCCTGGCCTGGGTAGCTCTGTGAATTGAAGGACAGGGTAAAACCTGATGTTTTTCCTCATACAGATTCAATAGCTGTAACAGATTCTATATTTTTGATACTTAATAAGGATAATCTTTATTTCTGGGTGCTAGCTACAGAGATTTACATTTTACATTTACTTGATCTCTTAACCACATAAGAATATGTATCTTTTGAGTTCTTATTTCTAATCTTTATTGGAAGAACACCCTCTGTAGGATTTTGTGCTGTCAGAGGGTTATCCAAAAGGATCCCTTAAAGATCTATAATTTTACAGATATTTTCCATTGAAGAAGTCTTTTCTGCTTACTTCATTTCCTTGGAGGTATTGAGACTCAATAGCTGCATCACTAGTAAGGATGAGGAATCCAATATCTAAAATAAATTTTAAATTATTTTTTTTCTACACTTTCACTTCTTCAGTACCCCCTGATTTATGAACTTTACTGATAATTGTACTTCATGCAGTTTGCATGATGTGTTGCTTGCTGTGTATCTAGGCATATCATGGTTCTGGATATTTTTGAGGACTATCAGTTTTCTCTGAGGACAGCATTCAAATTCAAATGGGAATGGATTATTTGTTAGTATTATCATTAATATTTATAGCAGTCCTAATTACTGTGCTTATCAAAATGTAGCAGTAGCTATTGTGTCAGGTAAGCTACAGTATTAATAACTTTCCAACACTGAGCTTGGAGAATATGTTAGTTGTTGAAGCATATACATGCCATAGAGCACAGAATAATGTTCTCTGTTTTTTCCACAGTAAGCCATGGACTTGCAGCAGTACCAAACATAATAGGTGAAAGGAGAATTATGATTGAAAAGGAACACTGCAGCTTAGATCATCGTGGCTCAAAAAAACTGAAAGGGCAATCATGTTCCTCAGTACAAAACCATCTTCCTTTTTATTATAGTGATGGAAAGCTACAGAACGAGTTGGAAAATCATTATAGAGAAGTAATCCTGGCATAACCACTTTGTTCCTGTCTGAACTTTCTCTGAGAGTCAATGTGTAACACCAAATGTGTGTGCCTACTTCTGGAGTTTTGGATACAGAATAACTGAATTACTGCATTTCATTCAGGTCATGGTCTAAAAACAATTGCTTAAAACATGCTTATTATTGGTTAAATCTGGGTAGACTCTATTGATAGGTACCAACCAGATCAATTGGTTAATAGTCCAGAAACAGACCCAGGAGGTGTTTTGGCCCACCAAATTATATATTTATTATATCTGAGCAGGTCAGATTCCCTCTGTAAAGTAACATGTCCACAATATGAATGTATTCCACATTCTGTCCAGCACTCTTATTTTAAACATCTGAGTAAGGACAACCCACATTTATTAAATTAGGTGCTGAATGTTTTTTAATAACTTTTGTCTAACCTTTGGGTACAGTGATATATTCTAATTTCATAAATGTGGGTGTATACAAATTCAGCATCTTGTGCTTGCACACATTGAGATCTGCATGCACGTTTTGCAAAACACAGTTCTCTGATTTCTTTTTCTTTAAACTTCAGTTTCTGAGAGTGAGTGTATGTTCCTTGACAGAGAATCACCAAGAATCACCATGGTGGAGTTCATTTTATGAGAGCAATATGCATTCATTTTGGAGGAACAGTCCAGGGAATTTTAAAGATCTGTCAAATGTAATTCAATTCATTACCAATTAATATTAGTTTTTGAAGTAACACCAAATAAAATATTTTATGTAAGTAAAATAAAAAAAAATTCTCCTGCCTGTCTTTTTGGGCAACAATGTCATAACAAACTATATATTTTCTGTTTTACTGTGAAAATTTAGGCCCTTATAGGAAATTCTTTGCAAATTCATGGCTGTACTGATTTAAACGTTAGGGATTTAACATATTCAGAAGCAGAAATGTAGGTAGGGTAACATCACTGATTGATTATCAAAAATTCATCATCATATAGATTAATCCTGTCTGATACTTAAGGCATATACAATAAGCCAAATAATGTCTGAATGAATTATAACTTCATTCAGCTTAGTCACAGTGTTGTTGTTAAAATTATGCATCTAAAGTAAATAAACAAAAAAGTAAACTATTGCATTTTCTTGTTCTACCAAGATTTATGTAGAAGATAAACAAGATAAAAGTTAATATTATTGTATTAATACATATAGGTCCTAGACAAACCAATTAGTTCAAGAGGCTAAGCTAGTAGATGTGAAACTGTAGGAGATAATTGACATCAAAATGATACACAGACTCAAATAGTTCTAGCATCTACCACTAACAAGAATGATGTTTACCACAACATTTATAGACTCACAGAATGGCTGAGAAGGGCACTTTGGAGATCATCTAGTCTCAGAGTCTGTATATCATGGTGGTACCTCAGTCTTATTTTTCCAAATAATGAGTAGTGTTTTTTGTGCTTTGTGTTTGTGTGTGTTGTGTGCATGAAATGTAGGTGATATTAAAAGACAAACTTTATACTACATGAGAGCAAAGGCAATAAAAACATTGACTACAGGATGCTATCCATGATTTCTTAAGCAAAGAGAAATCTGTGAAACCAGGAGCTAAGAAATATCTACAGAATTCAGTGCTTTGTATCTTCCATTTAAAGTATTTGCATATATATAAAACAAAAATAAAAAATAGGGAAATAATCATATGCACCATCTATGCACAAGCATTATATGAACAAAGGCATTTTTATATATTGAAATTCACCTATGCAAATATAATAATAGTAATAATAAAGACCCTAAAAAGAAAAAGAATCCCGCATACAAAATGAAATGAATGACCCTATTTTCAGGAAAGCATGCCAATATTTCAGCATGCCTTGTGAAACACTCTCATTTAAGGAAAAACTGCACAAATTTATACATTATTCATGCCTGACTTTCATCAGTCTACACATAAGCCATACTTTCAGTGTTGTTTCACACACGAAGATAGGCTCACAATTTCTCATCTCCTATCCAGTCAGAAACGTCTCGGGCCGTATAGAGACTTGATTTTTAGCACCACGGATAGTTCCACATATTCCTTCTGGGCTAAACATCACTTTCTTATCTTACTGAACAGGAAACATATGTTGCAGTCACACATCAGAGACTGTAAAACAGGATACCTTTTTTGTTGTTGTTAGCATATCTACCTCTTTGTTTCCAGCAGGTGGAGTGACTTCAAACGTCAAAAAACACAACAGGCTATTTTTTTTCCTGCTTGCTGAGAAAACACAGTATTTTTTTTTTCCTCTAGGCTATATGTAAAACCAGAAAGCAACTACTTTTTTTAGCAATTTTCTTTGAGCAATAACGAGTTTTGGCTTGGTCAGCTTCTGGTGGCAAATGATCAGGTGGGTTAAGACCTTAAGGCAATTCCTGAAACTTTGCATTCAGCTCTGAGTCCTCATTTGAAAATGAAAAATGTAGCTAGATATAAACCTTTAAGCCTGTGGAACTCTGGCCTCAGGCTGAAGATGAATCTGATAATTTATCTTAATCCACTCATATGCTAGCTTATTAACAGGAAGACAGATTTTCTGCATTATTTATTACTGTGAAAGCTGATTGCTGACAGACATTTCTCTAAAATGGTACTTTATTAAATGACTTAAAGTGTACCAATAGAAGCTGTTTTAACACTGGGTTACTATTTTCATAGCCATCAAAATATATAACCCTATAAAGCAGTGATCTAGAATTAAATAATACGAAAGCAATTACATTTATGTTAGAAATACCCACTTAAATGCACCTAGGAATTACAAACTGCTTAGATAATTAGAAAAAAAATGGAAATAAATGAAATACTATAAGAAACTATAGGAATAAAACAATAAAAGACCATTCTCTGATAAATTCTACAGGGAAAAACAATCCTGTGAAGCTCTATTTGGTACTGCTGTATTCTGCACAGCTTGCTGATATGGGTATTCGAAAACACATTTTTGATCTGACTATCATATTGATCCACAGGATAAGTAAACCATTAGATATGAACAATCATGTACTGGGGATATGGGATCTCTAGTGCCAAAGCTATCTAAAGACAGTAGCATATGTTTTGATGCAGAAAAAAAATTACCTGTCCTAGATGAAGGCTAATCCACTGTGTTTTGAAAGATGCTTTTCCGTGCTAGCAAAGCAATGCAGCCTTTAGGCCTAAGGCAGCTCATGTACAGCTCTGATGCTCTGTTCATATTTGCAGCAGCAAGACCTAATGAAAAAAAAAAAAATTTTTTGACAGTGAGGGTGACAGAGCCCTGGAACAGGCTGCCCAGAGAGGTTGTGGAGTCTCCTTCTCTGGAGATCTTCAAGACCCGCTTGGATGCAGTCCTGTGCCAGGTGCTCTAGGTGGCCCTGTGTGTGCAGGGGAGTTGAACTAGATGATCTCTAAAGGTCCCTTCCAACCTTAGGCATTCTGTGATTCTATGATAAAGTAGAGATAAGGTCTGAGAACCCACTGGACATGACCATATTTGATTGCAGTTAATTATAAATACATGAATATATATCATAGAATCATAGAATCATAGTAACAAACTCACAAGGAATTCTTTCTCAACACGTTTTTTTTCTATTTTATTTATGACACTTTTTAATTTGGTCATATATTTCTGTTTTTTAATTCTTGATTCTTGATTTAGATTAATCAAGTAAACGATCTCAACATTTTAGATTACGAGGCGTCTTGGCCCTTTGACTTTGCTGGGAGTATTGACATGCTTTAAATTGCAAATATGGTCAAAGACTGTCCTATGCAAATTCCTCCTATGCAAGTTTATAAATGTAAATCAAATGAGTTCATTTATATTTAAATATCTTTGGATTTAAAGGAAAAAAAAAGACAAAAATATCTAAATACATCTAAAACTCTAGTAAGTTTACCTTTTATATAATCCATTATATGTCTGAAGGATGTCTCATTTGTGTCTAAATTAGGAGAGACACATTTAATAATATTTTGGGATTGTTTTCTAAGCTCTAATACTAATTCCACTAGCCTATCACTAGCCTATTCAAATATCCAATGAAAAAAACACTTATGTGCAAATATATATATATACATATATATATAATTTGTATATATGTATATCAAAAATACCAATTTGTTTAAAAAAGTTTTTAAAAATTAATCTGGGTATATTTAAAGAGACCATATACAGGGAGTTTGAGGTATGAATAACACCTAAAGAAATACATCACAAGGAGATCAACAGGAGATTTTTGTTATGCATGCGTGATACATCTGTATGCTACAATAGCTGTGTTGATTTGTAAATGTCATGAGGTAAAACCAAAATCTTTATTACTTTCTACAAGTGATATTAATTATTTAAAGTTTATGAAGGGCTTTTGAATGTAACTAACTCATTTGTAAATACACTACATAAATGTTAATAGGGTTACTATAAATTTACAATGATAGAAGAAATCTAATCTTATTTCATTGTTTTTCTACAATGACAGCAACAAGCTGGGTTTGTTCTATTGTGTAAATGTTATCAGGTTACATTTTTTTTTTTTAACCATCATGCTCAGCTCTGGAATACCTCTATACTCACGTTCATGTCTGAACTCATGTTCATGCAAGAAATGTAGGGCTTTTACAACATATAAGGAAATATGTGTATAGCTGAGGAACTCTGCGGAATATGTATTTCTGGAATATATGGAATATGTGGAAACAATTGCAACCAAATTTCTGGAGTAGTCCCTGAGCAGGGACTATTATAAATATAAATAACTAAATAAGTAATTTCATGATTTATCATGAAAAATAAAGGGTTTTTCAGTACTAACAATCTACAAGTTTTATTCTGAGTAAGATAAAAGTATGACTTAGAAGTGAAATAAAATACACGTGGAATGAGTTTTGCATATGAGTTATATTTTCTATAATGCCTGAGGAAACCTATATATTTATCATTGGACTAGGACACACACTTTATCTTATAAATCTACCTGGAATCTACTGTAGAAGGAATATTTAATGGCAAGAAAGAATGGATTTTCGTAACTGTCAGTGAAATTCACCCTGCTTACACAGAAAAAAAAACCCACCCAAATGAAATAAAAAAGATACCATTTTGCAGTAGTGCACCTTCTGTTTGAACTTTTGTTGCTCTACTAATGGGTTTTTGTGTTCAAAATTTCCCTTCTGTAATCCATTCAGCAGAAAACAAGTACTCTCAACACTTTGTCTTTATGGCACTCTGAGCTTCACCAAGAAACTCATCAATATTGTATGGACTATATTGGTGAAACATACATACATCTGAGGGCACAACAAAGTGGAAAAAAATGGCCGAGATGTTTCATGTCTTATTTATGAATCTTCTTATTATTATTTCTTTTAAAAACCAAAAAATAAGACAAGATCGTGCTTTATCTTATGCTAATTAGTCATGCAAATAAATTCTGGTTGTGGAAATAGGGAATGAGAAAATATGTTGTGATTTGCAGTCAGTTTTAGGAGGATAAAAAACACTTTTTTGAGTGAAGTATAGCTTTATTAAAATATTGTAAAATCTAAAGGCTTTTTTTTCTCTGAAATCAGTCATGTAACATTGATATAATGACATATATTAGTGAATTGCTCTTAAAATGAATTGTACATGATTGTATATGACTTGGGAGTTTTCTTATGACTAGGACATTAAAAGCGCAATTCTGATGCCAAGAAAATGGTATGTAGTGCCATTTCAGTTGCCTAGAGTGTCTGTTGCTCGAGAAAAGCAAAGATTTTCTTTTCATCTGCCATCTCCATGAACATGATTAGACACCTTAGAGTACTGACGTGATGCATAGCAGCTGAATTGCATCCTAAGCTAACCACCATTTACCTATCTAATCCAATATAGCCGTGTAAATTCCATTAGTCAATGAAAAGAGAAGGTCACCTGTAGAGATTGATTTCTTAAACAGATGGATGAATTGTCCTCCAGAAACATTTCTTTCTCTCGACTGTGCATAATGGAAGATGACACGACTATTCTGGACTAGATGTCTTTTCACTTGGTGTATGGGGAGGTGAATCTCAGTGTAAGATATCTTGTGTGACCCTTACTGGGATATACTTAATTTAAATTCAGTTCACTGTTCCAAGTATAAGCTTCACAGTTTCTTAAAGAAAAAGAAAAAGAAGAAAAAAAAGGCCTTTTACATATAAACTGCATTAACATTTGATAGAATACAGTGTGCTTTGTATTGGAAGGGCAGCAATCAAACAAGCATTCCCTCTTTCATGTTCACTCCAAGATTCCCTTCCAGATGTGCCAGTACTTTACTGAATCACAATTATAATTATGGTACAAAACTACTATTAAAAATTGCTATTCATTCCAGTTACTAAATTTGGTGATGCTACTTTTTAAACAAAGTGTTTGTTCCTTCAGCATCTTTTTGTGCTTGCCAAACTGAATTTGCTACTTTCTGGTTTTCTGTAAGAATCAAAATCAAGAATAGATTTAATATTTATTTTCAAGTTTCCTTTATATTTTTATGCTTACATTAAATATGGTTGATTCCACCCTTGACTTTGATTTGATACAGACCTTACTAGCTAACACAACTCTATTCACAGGATAAAAGAACACCATAGATTTTCAATAATTTGTGTAAATTTTAAAGGTTTAGAGTATTTTCACACTGTGAGCAGATATACAAAATTTTCTAGTAAGAGAACAACTACTTTTGCCTAGTTATGTTATAATATGTTTTGACACACCACAGTGATAGAGAGATAGAGATTAACTAACAGGGTAATTAAAACCAATGAAAACAGTTGATATATGAAATGTTTATTCATGTTGTCCTAAGCCTGAAAAGTGATAAAGTTATAGAGTTAGAATGTATAATTTTAACTGAGGTTTTAGAAATAAGTTAATAGAAAAAGACATGGTCTGTTAGATGAATGCTGCATGCAGTGAAGTGCACTGTGATATAATCTGGAATGAAATGACCTTCACTTTTCAGTCAGACATTTGGTGATTATTTTAACAGTATGGTCACAGCCTTTCCTAGCTGGGATGTTTTCTTTTAATGATGTTCTGCCCTTCTTCCTCCTGTTATAGTTTTCAGTGAACATCTCAAGTATTTCTGGTTGAGGCAGATGCTCAGGCAATGTTGAAATTTCCTAAACAACAGAGTGAATGTATACACAGATTTAGAGCTGAAGAATTAAAAGATTGCTATCTGACTTTAGCCATTTATCTGAATGTATGCAGTTATCTTAAAACAGACAAACAAAGAAACAAACAAGCAAAATCTCTCTAAATACAGAGTTGTTATTCTCTCTCCAAACTTTTGAAAAATGCATTTTCATTTTGAAAATGAAAAAGTTGTGGTAGCTTTTGTGAATAAAATGAGGGTGGCTTGAGGGACAGGAACAATAATCATTGGAATCCATACAATAAAAGTAAAAACAGTGATTTGTGTCACCTGAAAAGGACAGAGGGATAGAGGGAGCAAAAGGAAAGGACAGGCAGAAATCACATGTTTAGGACAGGTTAATAATCCTGAGGCATAACCTCATACGTCATGGAAGTGAGGGCAAGGGATTGGATTCCAAAGGAGAATGGATTCATGTTAGTATAACAGTAAAAAGAAATATAGAAACTAATTTCACATAACATTACATAGCACCTCACATGCCTCATTGAATACAAGTAATGTAAGAAAGCACTAAGAGAAAGTTGTGTTTGACTAATCTGGTAGCCTTCTGTGATGAGGTGACTGACTGGATGGATGATGGGAGAGCTGTGGGTGTTGTCTACTTTGACTTCGGCAAGGCTTTTGATACTGTCTCCTCTTAGGAAAGATCCAGAAGTGTGGACTGCATGAGTGGACAGCAAGGTGGATTGAGGACTGGCTGGATGGCAGAGCCCAGGAAGTGGTGATAAATGGTGATAAGTCTGGTTAGAAGTCTGTAGCCAGTGGTGTCCCACAGGGGTCAGTACTGGGCCGGGTGCTCTTCAACTTGTTCATCAATGACTTTCACAAGGGCACAGAGTGCACCCTCAGCACGTTTGAGGACCAAACCGGGAGGAGTGGCCAATACTCCCGAGGGCTGTGCTGCCATTCAGAGAGACCTAGACAGGATGCAGAGTTGGGCAGAGAGGAACCTCATGAGGTTCAACAAGTGCAGGGTCCAGCACCTGGGGAGGAATAACCCCAAGCACCAGTACAGATTAGGGGTTGACCTGCTGGAAAGCAGCTCCGCAGAGAGGGATTTGTGAGTCCTGGTTGACAATAGGTTAAACGTGAGGCAGCAGTGGCCAAAAAGGCCAGTGGGATCCTGGCCTGCATCAGGAGGAGCATTGCCAGCAGGTCGAGGAAAATAATCCTACCCCTCTCCTCATCTCTGGTGAGGCCGCACCTGGAGTATTGGGTGCAGTTCTGGGTTCCTCAATATAAGAAGGACATTCAGTTTCTGGAGAGGATCCAGCATAGGGCCACAAAGATTATTAAGGTACTGGAGCATTTGTCATATGACGACAGACTAAGTTAGCTGGGCCTCTTTTGTCTAGAAAAGAGAAGATGGAGAGGAGATTTGATCAACACCTTCAAGTACCTGAGGGGAGATTGTAGGGAGGATGGGGCCAGGCTCTTCTCCGTGGTTGTCGGTGACAGGACAAGGGTTAAGGAGTGTAAGTTGAAACACAGGAAGTTCCATCTCCATGTGAGGAAGAACTTCTTTACTGTGAGGGTGACAGAGCCATGGAAGAGGCTGCATATACCACATAGGTTGTGAACTCTCCCTTTCTGGAGCTCTTCCAAACCTGCCTGGATGCCACCCTGTGCCAAATGCACAGGTTTCCCTTCTCGAACAGAGGGATTGGACTAGAGGACTCTAGAGGTCCCTTCCAACCTTAACCATTCTGTGATTCTGTGAAATCACAGGATGACAAGAAATATAATCCAAAACACTTCAGAAATATTTTAGATTAGTACAGTATATAAAGAAATACATTGGTATAAGAATATGCAAAATGGGAGAAAATTACCCATACCCAAGCTTCCAGTGATAAAATATTTGACTTTCATGTGCACTGTCTTTAATGCTTGAAGGAGCTTGTCACAAAATTATATCGATTTTTCACATGGTTGCATATCTACTACTCATTTCATTAAAACTCATGCAATTACCAGTGCCCATGAACAGCTGTTATGTATAAAAAGGTGTACTTTTTTTCTTTTAGTCTGTGGAATGATAAATTGATTATGATTTTTTAAATGGGTATATCTTCAAAAAGTGTAATTACAGAACTGCTCTGAGAAACAAGACTGTACATTTTTGCTCAGATAGACTCTCTATTAGCTTAAATTCTGAAAATAGTTGAAACTGCAAAGCTGAATAGTGCCAGCTAAGAAACATTATGAAACGTGCTTATTCATCCAGGTTTTTGGAGTGAAAGGGAGCTCTCTCTTTTCTAGATGTAAGTGGTAGGAGGAAGGTTGTAGATGAGTTGCTGCTAGACAGAAAAAGCAGTGAAGGTAAAGGTATCCCCAAACATCTTTCCCCCAATTTTTAGTCAGTCTTTAGCTTTTTGGGGTTAATTAATATACTGGTAGTCTTCTTGGCATAGGCAATCTGACCTAAAGCAGATATATGAATATATTTTCCTTAAGCAAGCATTAATGAGCATCACTGTGTGCACTTCTTTTTGTATGTATACAGCTAGACTGGGAATCCTCTCTCCTGCAGGGAGGAAAACCCAACTGGTCTCTGAAGACAGGTAGACATTTATGTTCCTTAGTATTCAGGTAAACACTACTGAACTGGCTGCATATAAGTAACTTATACAAGTATTTTGTGATAACCAAATAGGCTAATTTTCATGAGCCAAATATTTCTAAGAGTCTGATAAAATCTCATTGCTTTAGGAGCAGTAATTACAAGATTATACTACATATGCTTAATTCAGTGCATTGTAGCTCTGTACAAGACTGGTCTTGTTCTTATTTTAGAAAATTATTTTACTTTTCAAAAGGAAATTTATAAATAGGAAGACAAATAATTGAAGTCAAAAAGGCAATTTAAAAACTGACCAAAAACACAAAAAGTTGAAACAGAAGGAGTTTGCTAAACAATCAGAAAAGAGAGGAGGAAGCAATCAGAGAGAAGACAGGGAAAGACGTTTCAGGGAAGTTAATTTTGTTCTTTGTACCTTTATTCTACACAGAAGTGAACTCTGAATCTGTTCTCATTCTTATCATCTTGGGTAGTAGCAAAGAGCAAACTAGTAGACTGTGGGAACTGGATGGTTTATTCTGCTTTGAAGACTAGGCAACAGTGTTGTTTTCCCTCTTTCTCTCAAAACATGGGAGATCTTTGGACTATATGAAGCATGTTTTAACCTGGGTTTGCCATTGGTTTGAAGAAGAAGGAAAGCTTTTTTTTCTTGAAACTGCATTTTGTATGACCTTAGGAATAATTAGTGATGGGTAGGAAGTGAGAAGAACACGTGGATAGATATGGATTTGTTATTGGGAGGGAGTTGTACAGAGGTATGACTTCCCTCTCTTATAACCAAAATATGGGCATTAGGCAACTGAGTTTTTGAAACCTATAAGATTTTTAAGGAGTAAATGGGTTCTAAAGTTCTAAATTCTGGATTGCCTAAAGTGGAAAGTAGGTACTACAGTGTGAAAGATCATACAAGCTGTGTATTAAGGAACTTCTTAAAACAATGCGGAATAGAAAAAGTAGAAATGAAGCAGATGAAAAATAAAATGGACCGTGTAAAGACCAGACAAGGTTGTCTTGAAGTGAGATCATGACATTATTTAATTGATTTTATTTTATATTTTTTAACTGGGAGATTTCACTGTTGACTTCCTATCCTGAAAGCCCCCTTAAATCCAAGCAATTCCTAGTTCTATTGTGTTTTTGGCAGAATCAGCTGTATCCTCTTAAAGACTGGCCACTTTTATTTGGAATAACATCAAGGGTAATGTTAGGTATTGTTACTGCCATTCTGCACTAAAGTTGCTTCTCAGTGTAACGGAAGACCTTCATATATGTTTATGTGATTTGGAGTTTCTAGAATTCTGGATTTTGTTTCTGAGATTTTCCTCCTAGGATTGCTTCAGGCTGTCTAAAATAAACTCCTGCTTTTGCAATAGGTGACACTGATGTCTCTTTCAGAAGCTGGTTTAGCAGCCTAATTTTAATGATGTGGCACTGTTGAGAGGGCGCAACATTTTAGTTGGACTAGTGGCAAATAGACATCTGAGCATGCAGCTTCGTGAAACCCCTCCAAACAGCAAGTTCACAATCTCTTGGAGAGCACTTGCAGGCACTTGCAAGATTTCCTCTCTGTAGTGCTAGAAGGGCTGCTGCAGGCCTGGCCATGTAAATTTGGATGCATGGCATATCTGAGTCTTGCTTTGCTTTAGTACTGTTCAGCACAGCCATGTAGATGCAACCAATTATACCTGGTTTTACAACTGCACAGTTCCCACATTCTGGGGATTCAATATATTCTGAATATCAGAAGATATGGATCTTCTCCCTGTAATGAGTCTTTAACAGTCACACTGGTACTGAGGAGAGAGTACTTCAGCTGAGGGAAATAGAAAGGAGATTGGAGTGCATTCTGTAAAGTTCATGTTGTCTGCAATGGTATTTGCAAGGTTTGATTGAAAACTAGTATGAAGTGTCAGGGGAGAACAGTGTAAGCATTCAGGAAATTCAGATTCTTGGGTCTGTCACTGATTATCATTCTCACATACTAGTGGACAAGCCACAGTTATTGCTTTGTGCCTCTATTTCCCTTTTTATAAAATAAAAAAATTATGCTGCTTTTGATCTGATGAATGTTGTTAAGTAAGATTGACTTTTCTCTTTTAAGAGACTCAATATATCAGTTTACCTTGAATGACTAAAAATACTCTAGGGAAAAATGAAGGAATAAAGGTGAAGGTAATTTTCAAATTAATTCTTACTCTTTCTCAGATAATTGTCTGTAAGAAATAATAGAAAAAAACTACAGTTTGCCATCCCATCTAGGATTAATATGATGATATTCATTTTCTTAAAAAAAATAGTTTGAAAGGACTATAATTTTGAGTAATTTTCCAGTATAAATGAAAGAAAGAGGTCATGGTTCATACATACATATTAATTTTGTTAACAGAAGGCAATTTACTTTTCCTTAATTAAACTTAACCATTGTGGTCTTTGTTTTAAATGATAAAAGGATTACAAAATTATCTTTTCAGGTTTGTATGACAGCTAGTGTTTGAATAAAAATGGCTCTTGCCTGAAATGAAGTTACAGTTAAGAATTATAAAGATAAATGTTTTTCAAAAAAAATAAAGTAATCTTTACATTTCTTCAATAAATGGTAGAGTTCTCTTTACAGTCCTACATGATAAGATTTATGTGATTACTGTGAAACTCGAAGCTGGAATATGTAGGTAGAGTCTGTCAGTCAAACACAAGCTCTATTAATTAAATGCATAGCTACTTCTTGTGGCTATATATTCCCCAATATTCAAAAAAATAAACTTTCTATCCTGAGGGCCAGACACTCTGACTTACTTAGTGATGAGACTAAAACCCTGCTAACTTCAAAGGAAGCATTGTTAATAAGAGCTGAAATGCCCACTGGGAGATACCCATCTCTCTCAGTTGGCTCCTGAATGATATTAGTAAGGTATAATGAGCTGTAATATTCATCTGACCCTACATCAGGGATGTGTCCTTCAGAACAGGGCACTGGTATACAATGACTCAGAAACCAAACCCTGCTCTATATCCCAAACAAAGTATTGAACATATGATACACATAGAGCACATAAGTGGAAAGCTGAAGTTTATCATAACTGACTTTTGCTATGATTTTTCTGTTTGGAACATCATAGCTGCACACATGGGTTGCATGATAATGATCAGTAGTGCTTAGCTTGAAAGCATAAGGCAAATGAGTAGGGAATGGTTTGAAATTGAGATGGATGAATAACCACCTAAAAATAGAATTAAGAGGATGCTGAGAGATAAAAGGTACCAGAAAAAGAAAGGGTTGATCAGAAAGGGAAACACATTCTGAAGACAGGAAAATGAGAACAGGATTAAAGTGGGAACTGACAAAAAAAGCTGAGCTCAATCACATAAAAGTATTTAAAAAAAGCACTAAGAATGTCTTCTGGCTATAAAGTGGTATAGTTATAAGAAAAAAACATAGAAAAGGAGTAGTGGGACCTCAGTTCAATGAGGATGAATGGAATATAAATGTAATATATATTGGGCTCCCAGAAAGGAGTGTTTTCCCTTAAGTTTTCAACAGGACCTTTATGTACAATGAAGCAACTAAGCAAGTTTAGCTTGGGGAGGCAATAGTGTGTTGCTGCTACCAGCAGAGCATGAAGATCAAGAAAAACTGAAACTTGAAGGGTTAAACAAGCCACCTTAGCTTTGTAAAAAAAAAAAAATTGTTTCCAAAATGTAGTTTCTGTTTCCAGTACCTAGATTTTTTTGCAATCAAACCTCAAATATTACATGGCAAGAATATTTGAACCTGGGAAATGAGGAAAAAGTGCTTAATAGGAGAAAAAAAAAAAGGAAAAAGAAAAAAGAAAACAAGGAAGAAGATATGTAAACAGGAAGAAAATGAAACAAGATTTCATTATGTGGCTTAATATTTTTTTCACAACAAAAGCACTCATTTTAATTACTCTCTTCTTTCTTAAAAGATTTGATAAGTACTCACAAATGAAATCATTAGATCATTAGTTATACTTCCAAAGGAAAGATTAAAAATCTGAATATGAATATGTCTGAAATTATTGGCTCCTATGGATTTAGGCGCTGCCTTTAGAGTTACTTGGGATGTACCTACCTCTTTCTCCTCAGTAGCTCAACAAATACCTTTCTGGAAATGGGACGACACCTTCTCAGCCCTTCTCAATGTGAGAGTTTGAATCTGTAAGTTCAGTGTGTCATTGCATATTTTGTGGAATATGGTTGTCCACCACTGCTGCTTTCTCCAGTTAAGATTGATGTAACATGAGTTAGTTACAGTTCGAATGTTCTTAGGAAATTTCGGTCTTCTTACATGTCATGTTTGTCTTTTATAATTGTATTACTAGTGAAGTGATTGATCATACCTAATACCATTACTCAAACCATCCAAGAAGGCTAAATAAGATTTCATTAAAATCAAGCCCCTGATTCCATCTCAGATGAGGTGTATGTATCTTAAAGTTTTGCTGATTTCATGCTGAGGCATTTGACAGCTCTGCCCAACTTTGCTGATTTACCTAGGATTGACTTAGTTCTTTGGTTTAATGTTAAATATTTTTACTTAAATATTCTAAACTGAGTGAGAGCAAACACAAAATTTTATTAAATAAAAATCCATCTTTAAGAACTGAATTCATGCTTGTACAACTTCATGTTTGTTCATATAAATTGCTCATGGGATTAGCTCATCAATAGTAGTATGATTTGCAGTTTTGCTCTAATATTGTAATTTAGTGGGTGTGGCAGTTCCTTATTCCTTGACTAGCACCGTGAGGTAGCCTCCATATAAAAAAAGTTGACTCTGTTTCAGTAAATGGGCCCATGTTATGAAACTACAGAGAGAGATAATTTTGTGATTTTGACCCATGCTGGAGAGGCATCCCATGCAGGATTGCACATCCTTCCTGTAAATTGCAATATCTTGTCTTATTTTCCCCTCATTTATGTTCGTTCCGTCTTTTTTTTATGTTCCTAAGAATAAAATTAAACCCCATTTTCTAAACTATATTGTAGTAAGTATAGACTGCCTTTCATTTAATGATCAAAGTGAAAAAGAGAATTTTGACTTTTGTTAGATGAAAGAATTTTTTTTTTTCCTACTTGACCAAATTTTTGAAGCGGTTGCTGGAGGCCGTCTGTTTAGTTGCATTGTCTATATCACTTGGCAGAAAAAAAAATCAAATAATCACATTACATGTAGAGCTCAGATATTTTGCTTGTATATTCTTATAGGCTTCATAGATTTTACTGGTGACTTTCATTTTCAGCCAGGATAATTATTTATATGCTGCTCACTTATACATCTTTCTGTAGGAATGTATGTATCTTTATCTCTTTTTAAAGGAAAGTTCAAAAACGCTTATCTGGTAGATCCTTTACAGTAACCCATTCTAAAGAACTAGCTATGATATGTGAGATTAGGAATATTGTTGTTAGATCTTATATAACTTTTCTCTGTTTTTAAAGGTCAGCTTCATATTACATCCTGTTACACTACCTATAACTTTCAGGAATCCATGATAATAGACTTTACTATGTGTAAACTGGATTTGCTCTAGTGGGATTCTGCCCTGATGAAGATGAGATGTTACTCACTGGAGGGTGTTGCATATGTACTTTGCTTTATTATTGTTTGCAACAGTTGGAGCTTCTGTGGTATATTAAAATCTGTACTGGAAAAATAGTATCACATTTTACAGATGAAGAGCTGAGATTAAATGATTTGTTGAAGCTCACATGAAAAGGTTTTGGTTAGTCCATAAACAAAATAGAATTTTTTTGATTCTTGTCATAATTAAAAAAAGGAACATTTATTCCTTTCTTGCATGAAACTAAATGATTTAATGAGAATTCAGAGTAAAGATTTCAGATATCAAAAAATGTGTAATAATCATGTTCTTTATATATATAATAAAGTACAACTAAATTGATCCACATCATTTTTCACATTATTAAGAAAGATATACCAAAAGGTTGGAAATAGAAGCCTCAGTGAAGTGAACGGCCAAACCTTTAACAGCATTTTTTTTTATTAGAGCTGAAAAATATATGAAAGAAAATGCAAAAGAGAAAGTGATAGAAAGGGGGCTTTTTTACACTTCCATTATCATGAAAAATAGTTTAAAGAGTGCACGCAGCTTAGTTCTATATCTCATAGCCATAAACATGCCTTAAAGATAAGGCATGCAGTTAAACACAAAACGAAAACCTTACAATGGTCTTTTTCACTGAATAAATATTTTTAAATATTTTTATTATATCTGTCTGAGTTCCAGTAGAGGAAAAAGAAACTCTCTTGAACTCAGGACCAACTACCATTGTGAGATTAAAAAGAATAAATTTTGTAGAGTTGTTTCAGCATTTATGAGTAATCTTTGTACTCTAACTCTGCAAATGAGCGAGTGAATTAATATCACCATTTGTTATCCCGAAGATGGAGAAACTAGTATGCTAATAACATTTATGGGAGACACTGAAGTAGGGGAGTGGTGAATACCAATTATGATAGAGTATATTACACTGAGTTCTGAAATTAGAAATATAGGGAGGGAACTCAGGGAAAAATGATGAATGTGACAAGTTGCAGAGGGAGTTAAGAAAATTGAATAGAAAACTAATATTTTTAGTCACAGTTTTAAATCCTTAAATATTGTAAATTGTCATAGATACTGAAATTGATTTACTGAGCTGCTTTAACTCACAATGCTTTAGTGCCTACTGAAATGTGATACAGATGTAGTTTCTTCTGTTAATATCTACTGCCAGTAGTCATTATATACTATATATCTGTATTTTGGACTTTGTAGATAGAAATTTAGAAGGACCATACTCAAAGCAAGTAACATCAAGAGACAGAGATAAGAAAAAGTTATTTTGATTGCTAGGTGTGAAAATGTTGCAATTTGAAAGCCGTAGTAGTGGAGCGAATTGAGTTCCCAAATAGTATAATCAACTATAAGCTCGACTCTGGCAGTATCAGATTCACAAACAGTCTGTCAACTGTAGGTCTGAACACCCCCCCGCAAACAAGTTCACAAACAGCAGGATTTATTCAAATGCAACATTTCCAAAGCAGGTTTCTGATGTCAGTATAGGAAATTCTCTACTACAGTGTGGGTTTTAGCTAGCTCTGAAGTACAAATGTGCAATCATCACTCACCCCAGAAGATGAGAGAGGGCTCTCAGTCTCGAGTCTCCTCAGGCAGCGTTCTAACCCGAGGGGAGGGAAGAGGGGAGGGGATCAGTGCATCAACTGACCCAGAAGTTACGATGGAGTCTTCCCTCTTCTTCTTCCTCTGCTTCCCTTGTGCTTCCTCCTGCTGCTTCCTGCTGTCCCTCTTACTAGTTTGCCTTTTATATATTTTCTTGTACATTCATGTGGAGCTTGAGTGACTCTAGTTATATTTGCTTTCGTTATTCATTGATTTTAAAAAGTCTCTCAAGTTAATCTAGACAGCATGCTCAGTGGGATGGCATTGTGTATTGGTATTATAATGA
>JAUBNY010001036.1:6334693-6348054 GCA_032275445.1 Crypturellus soui
CCATCATATAAACTTGTATATAGACTTATGTTTTTTAAAATGTCCACTTTAAACTGTCCTTCTTTAATGTCTGAATTAAAGTAAAACAAATATATCCCTGTAATACAAACAAAATGTTGTCTTCACAAATATCTACAAACCTTTTAATTAAAGGACCAGGGGGAAGTTATGATGTACTTATGAAGTAACACCTGTATGAATGAAAAATAAGGTATCTGAGAGGAAGAATGAAAAGAAATCCTCATGATTAAATTCTCACACTTTAAGGTTTTCAAATCCTGGAGAGAACAATATAGTTTGAACTTTGTTTCAGACTATTTCTAATATTAATTTATCTGAAAGAAGAAAGAGTATATATCAATCTGGAGTTTAAAAATCAAGTCTCTACTGCTCTGCTTGCATTAATTCTTTTTTAAGATAGTGAAGCAAATCAAAAAGAGCAAGACAATGTGTCTAATATCCTTTGGTGGAAAATAAAATCTGATTATAAAATTAGTAGAGCATCAGCTTCAGAAGCAATATATCTGTGATAACACGTGAAAGCTGAAAATAAAACCTTTCCTGAGCTTTCTTGGAATTGGATCAATTATTTTAAAAGCTAGCATTCAATTGTTTGCATAACAGCAAAAGCCAAAAACATTGGCAACCTTTCAAAATCAATATGAGCATTGGAAAACATCTAAAACACATACCCACAAGACATACAACTGGGGCAATCACATATAACCGATTATTTCTACCAGGTTAAACTGTACAACATGAGGAAAATAACAATCACAGAAAGTCCCACGCAGTTACTTGGGAAAAATATTTCAGTTTAATAATTTTCCTTCTATTTCTAGCTTTGTTTATATTTAATTATTCCACCCAAAGTAAAGAAAACATATAAGAGAAATGTGGCATTTTTAAGGTATTGGAAATTTTTAAGGTACCTCAAAGAGAATTGATAAGCGTCTGTCATTTTAACAATGGACGTCCAAAGGTTCATTATAATTTGTATGCTGTCAGACATTTTATTTTTGAATTGCTGTTTGGAGGATTAAGACCAATATTATCCTTAGTATCAGAGCATCTGTTAGCACAAGAGAGTGGAAATTTTAGAAAAACTCTTTTTTATCAAACAGTTACTTCTTATTATCACGTTCATGAACTTTGTTTTTTGTGTGCTAATTAGATCACAAGATGAGCAGGAGTGTGATGGGCATGTGATGGACATGGCAACTTGGGATTTCTACTTCATGGGAATATTAGTTTATTTCAGCCATTTGGGAACCTAGAGACATCTGAAAGTGATATTTTGTATTAGTGCTTGATATGGAATAGGTTGTGGTTTCATCTTCTAGCTGCTGGCATTGGTTTCCTTATATTTATACATTAGGGTATACATTTAATAATTAACCTTGCTAGCTAATGTCTAATAGTTTATCACTGAAAAAAAAAATCACTAGATCAATTTGCAAGTTTTAGCAAGCTCATTCTGAATATCTGTGACAAGCTGCAGCTAGACACATAATGCAGCCATGCTGAAATCAGGTGGGCAGTATTTGCCTGTATCTCTTTATGGAGTTCCAGCTCCTTCTTGACTTTTCGAAGGAAACTGCCTTTATCCAGACCTGTAACTGTCAACTTACTGTGCACTTCTGCTTTGCCCTACTGCCACCGCTATAAGCCTAGAGAGTTTCAGGAAGACAATGAGACATCTGCACAGAAGATTACTGAGCAGTTTCTAAATATACGTGTTGGATTTGATCATAACTATTTTGGGAAATGATTGGTAGCTCAGCCTGGAGGCTAAGCTGATTGGTAAGTCCAGGCACTGCTGCTAAATTTTCTTTTTGATGACAATTTTCATGCAAATGAACATTTCAGAATGTGCTGTATCTTAAAGCTAAATTAGATTTTTCATGAAATCATGAGGAAAAACAAGATTTTTATGGTCTTAGGTTCACAGAATAATTATCTCAAGATAATATATCCACATATATAAGCTGGATGCTTACAGGGAGTTTTGTAGAAAAATGTACAAAAAATATTTTAAAGTAATAGTTCTAGTTCATAAAGAAGAAGGATTTAAAATAATTATTCTATACTGTGTTGATTTTTTTTCTTTTTGCACAATTGTCAATGAAACTATGGCATCTCAAAGCAAAAAGTGAGCTTTAACACCAGATTCAGATAATTTGGGTACAATGTCAACTGATTCAGATTTCAGGTTATATAGTGAATGAAGGATGTTCATGTTTTATTTAAACTTTAGTATATAATGAAGCCATTAAGGTCTGGGAGCAATAGCAATAAAGTCCAAGGTTTGCAGTTTCATCCTTAGATGATGAAAGTAAAAGGCAGAAGGTGAAGGGGAACTTCAGGGTGTTTAAAGGGCGGAGGTAGCGTGCCTTTCCCCTGACTGGCATGTCTAGGGTTGCTGCCTCAGATGATACAAACATGAGCTGACCCAAATTAAAACACTTCCAATTTAAATAGTCTAAGACCACTGTGAAACCTCCCACAACCAATATCCAGATCTGTAAAAAATGATAGATTGAATAGCTCATTCTTAGTGGTTTTCCTTCACCTGAGACACTCTTCCTGCTCAAATCATGGCTAAGAGATATTACCTCTCCCCAGCATCTTCCACTGGGGGAAGATATTCGATAAAAACAAAGCAAATCCCCTAAAGAGTTTGTGTGGGGGTATGTTATCCAACATTTCACTAGCATTATATAATATAACCCATTGAGGGTTTAAGGGCTTGAATGTAAAGGGAGCTTCTAGGCAGTAGTAGGGGCTCAGGTGAGGCTGGTTAGGATGATTAAAACCGATTAGTGCCCTTAAGGACACTATTCTTTACAGATCATTCTAAGGAATGTTTCATGGTTCAGGATATATTCTCACTGAGGGAATACTCAATTTCTTTTTAACCTGTGTAGCAAAAGGAAATGGGTAATGTGGATCTGACAAAACAACAGAAGTGTTGTAGGTTGATTGCTTTCATGTATAGTCAGTGATGCAGGCTGTTCTTTTTCCATCCTCAGTGTAAGAGAAAGTAAAACTGTACTGTTGTACAGTGTTACCTTATTTTGCTTTTTTCATTTATTTCATTTATTTGAAATTAAAATTATAATTGAAACATAGCTTTATATGGAAAATGTTTTCAGATGCTCATGTGAACTTATTTTCATATTTTAATTACTGTTTCTTTTGATCTGTGTGTGTTTCTATTACAAGCATTTATTTGTTTTTCTAAATCTATTTTTTAATCAATGGAAACATTCCTTTCCAATTATATGTTATTCCAAACTGATTTTCAAGTTTAAGGTAATAAAATTGATTTAATTTTCCTGTTTGGACTTTCTTTTTCTCTCTCTTCTTTTGAACTTATTTTGTGTTATTAAACGTTTGAAAGAGCTATGGGTACAATTTGTTTTACTTTCAATAGTGTACATAGAACCTGGAGGTATTTTAGTGTCATATAAATTGTACACAGTATAAGAGAATGGGAGTAGGTCAGTATCCTCCCAAAAGAAACTCCAAAGTAAGATGACCCTGACATCAAATAGATAATCAGTAAATCTTAGTGATGTTACTAAAATTCATCCTAAAATAATATAATAGAGGCTTGTCTACCCTAGAGGAGACAAGAAGGTTAGAACCATTAGGTAATGTGCTTTGAACTAGTTGTAAATTATTTCATCATCACATACACATGTTCCTTTAGAGCTTAGAGCTTAGCTTGTTTTTGGTCAAACTGTATTTGCTCACTCTGGAAAACTTTGTCTAATATTTGTTTTTTGTTTTTTTTTTTTTTTCACTGGAAAAGAGAGTGATTAAAAACTGCTGGTAATGTGGATTTTGAAGATTAAAAAAGATCACTAAAAAAAGGACGACTTATGTAAACATCTAATTCAACCTATTTGTAGGAAAACTTGCAGTTATAGCTATTTTTTTTAATTACCTACTTTAATTAAAAACATCAGTGAAGTTCTAGCCTGTTATGAAATATTTCAAATTTACTTAAATAGTTTGCTTCAAATCCGAAATTGATTTGATCTTTCTTTGTTATGAATTAGATCATACAGTTACTCTTCTGAAGCTTTGGACTCCTCAGTGAAATTTACTCACTAGAAAGACTGGATCTCAAGTCATTTGACATCAAGTCAAAGGAGGAAGAACTGAACAGAAGTTTTCAAAAGATGATCTCATTGCTGAATAACACCACTAAGTTTATGACTCACAGACATCAGAAAATTTGTCTCTTCTAAAAATAAAGGCCAAAAATGAGTAAATAGTCTCATCTTTCTCAGACTGTAGCATGATTAAAAGAATGATCAAAATCAGTATGCTTTTCTCGGGTTCTTGGAAAGTCAAAGTCCATGTCTGCCCTTACTCACTTCTCTGTTCTAGGAGGCACTATCTTCAGGAAATCTTGTGGATCATATTTAATAACTAACATGTTTAATATGATTTTTTTTTTCACTCTGAGGGATGTGGTAAAGTCTGTACAGCTAATGTCTGACTTGGAAGACCACAATACAAAACTTGGAGGACCTTTCATATGAAAGGAAGAGCTGAGTGGGTGTAGATAAACAGCAATGTTGAAGACATTTATGGAGATGCGATAACTAGGAAAAGGTTTAACAAGGATGGAATGTCATAGGTGACAAAAAGAGTGAACAGTATACACCAGATGTAAGCCTTATATTGATCAACCCTGGCGAGGCTCCTGACATCTCTGTAATTCACAAAAGCACCAGCTGTTAACTACAAAACTTGCCTTATCTTGTGTATTTCTGATGTTTACTACCAAAAACATCCTAGAGCTGTACTCATCACTGTCCTCACCACATATGTTAAAACACATGTTAAGTTTACATGTTTAAACACATATTAAAAGTCACAAATTAAAAAGAAAAAGTAGGATACAATGATATTAACTGAGAAATATGTGGGAAACAGGGTACGGAAAAAACTATTTATTATTAACAAAGAAGAGCTTATCATTAACACACTCAGAACTGCATACCTTGCAAAAGCAGGGGAAAAGATGTGTAAATATGTCATCTTCATTTGAAGTCATCACCATATTGTTCAAATTAATAGAAAACATTTTTAGCCAATAAAATAGTATCATTTTTTATATTTATGCTATATAATGTATCAGTTCTTTTTGCTATTGATTTAATGACGGAATGATCTATTATATATGGGCACTTGCTTGTCTATTTCCTTTTTAATATAATCTGATCATGTTATGTAAAGATATTACAGCCATTATATCAAAGCATTAATGTCATGGGCAGAATAATGTCAGTTTTTATTAAAATGTTATAAATACACACCTATTTAATGTATTTACAGAAAGTACTCTGGAATGTTAAGTGCTCTACATTATCTTTTTTTTTTTTACCTTATCACATTGGATACTGTGTACTGTGGAGTCTTACAGATATGAATCAGAAGTTGGTCATCTTGATTTTCTTCAAAAGTATCTTATGACTCAAAAACTTCCAAGTTTGTTCTATCTTAATTATCAGCAATAGTTCAGGAAAGCTGAAATGAAACTTCAAATTTGTTTGTTGACAAAAACAAAAAGTGGAAAGAATGACTTTTCCATTTCTAGCCAAGAAAACATCTTTGTACAGGGAAGTCAGTCCCTTTCATTATCCTTGGTGCTGATAAATTTTATGTCATTTATTGAAGACTATGCATAATACACAGGATGCACAAGGTTTGTATGTGTTCCGATTCACTGTAGGGGGAGGTTTTGATACGATCCCAAGAGTGAGATTAAGACACAAATGGGGTCAAATGCCGTGAAACTCTGTTAGCTTTATTCTCATATCTGTGATAGGACAGAGAGAAGAAGAAGGGAAAAAGAAAGATAAGCAAGCAGGAGGGAGAGATGCAGGAAGATTATAGTTACCACCAGCACCAGCCCAGCTAAACTTCGTTGGCTCCGCTTCAGTGCAGGTGCAGGTGCCTCAGTGCAGGTGATGTTCAGGGAAAGAAGCACAACACACCTTGGTGCAGGTGATGTTCAGGGAAAGAAGCCATGCACACTTCAAGGGAGGAATACACAGTCCTTTTATTGTCCCAGTTCTTGAAGAGTCCTTCCACTTTCTTGAAGTTTTTTGATACGTGTTGTTTGTGCTCTGGTACTCGTCTTCATCCAACTCGAGTGCAAGTGCCGCCTCATAGGCACAGCTGAGCATTGTTTGGGTCTTGTGCTAATCTCACAGTCTTCCCAGAGACAAGATGCCGAGGCCAAGAAGTGTAAATGGTGAGACAAGACTGCTGCGATAATGTCATTGTTCGGCTCTCAAGCTGATATCATGGTCTTCCCAGAGACAGGATGCTGAGGTAAATGGTGCGGCAACAATGTTGAGACAAACACATGCCACAACATTGTCTTACAGTGTGTAACTAGCAGTGAGTGAATAATTCACAGAAATAATTTATTTAGCAGAACTGGATTCTTTTACCTCCCATCTTCCAACTATGGACAACCTCTTCAGTGAATAGGGCTTAGTGTAGTTTAGTGACTGACAAGCAAATAGCATCTAGTGCTAAGGTAAGGCCAGGAATGTGGTGGCAGGATTCCGAGTCCAGCACTAGGAATTGGGATTTCTATATCCTGCTCCTTTCCCAGTTTGTTCTATCACACTGCTCAAAGCATGCTTTGCTTTAAGAATTATCATTTACAAATACTTAGCATAGAAGAAGATTTAAAACCCATTAAATAGAAATCTATGTAACAATGTTAATTTTCCTCAGAATGGCCAAATATAACCAATTGAAAGTGTCCTACTTTTAAGTCAGATAGTGAATAATAAGTAATCTGTGCACATTTATTAACCTTCAAGCAGCTATAGCTTTATAGTCTTGTCATGGATCTATTTTTAGAAATAAAGGTCAGAAAGAGGGAAGCTATTTGAACATCTATATCCAAAGCTGTCATGTGTGACTCTAACTTAAGATAGTGCACCAAAGAGATGTATCCCTTTTTAAAGCAGTAGTGCTTATTGAAGGCCATATAATTTCTTGGCTTATGCTTATCATTGGTCTACTGTAAACTGTAGTCCAGGCTGAGAGCTGAATGTTTTTTTATGACCAGCACTAGTACCTATTGGCACCCTCTTCCTGGGCATTTACTTCTACAGAGTAATTTACTCTGCTGAGTCAAAGCAAGTGCTCGAGCACTGATGAGGTGGTCAGTAAAGAGCAGAACAGCAGAAACAGAAGTCTGACAATACAGATATCACTCATGGGGTAAAATAGCCCTGCGGCTGAAAGCTCAACTACAGTTTAGGAGCCGTTTCATAGCACCTCGTGTTGTTTACACGACGCAGCCAGCTGGTGAGCTATGACAAACCTTAGAAATCGGGAATATTTAAAAAAAAACTTTCCTTTTTCTGGATGCTAATTTTAATGCTGGACTAATACTAACCACACACTTCCATGCTATCTACAAAAGTTTATTTAGCATAGATTATTGCATGCCAGATAGCTACTCTTAGCAGCTTGTCTTTAATTCTACTAATTACTTTATTTTATTAGTGACTCTGAATACATTCTACTATGCCTTCTGTTCAGCTGCTAATCTGTTGTCTGCCCAGTTTGTTAATGCACAGAAAGAAACTGATCTATTCAAAGGTTGTTTGTTTTGAAGTATAAGATATTTATTATATTCAATTTTACATTTTCTCCTGGAGAAAACTGGAATTATTGTAAATATTTAATGCTACTGTACCTGCAACATGTGGTAAGATTAATACCTTCACTTTTGCTTTTCTGTAGCATCTGTCGTTAAATATATTTCAAAATGCTGTCTGAGTACTTTACAGTTCTGCACTGTTATTGCTAGGCTGGCTGAGGTGTTAATTTATCTCTTTTGAGTTTTCTGCAACTTGGAAGCTGAGAGGTAGATTTAAAGAATCTGCAACTAGATACCATGAGAAGAAACAAAATTTGTCTTATTTATTACTCTGTGACTTTGTGTCTTCTTTCAGCTTTCATATGAAGATGTTTTATTGTTCTAGCCAATACTGACTGGAAGTTCTATTCAGAAATAGGACTAAAGAGATATGAGCATGAATTAGGAGTTGATGAGTTTGTAGTCCAGGTTAAATAGCTTTTCTTTAGCTCTTCCTTATAATTGCTCATAAAAATTAGCAAGGTCAACGGTTTTCTGGCTTTCTTGTAATCTTCTGTGGTTTGCTTTTTGGCTGCTACTTTGAAGTACTAAGCTTGGAAGAGAGACAGCTTTGCAGCATAACAGGTTCTTGCAGAAAAAGGTATTTTTATGTATTTATTTATTTTTTAAGTCAGTCTGAAAGGACGCTTACAACATAATGCTGTATAAAAGGTAAAAATACAATTTCTGAATATATTGCATAAAGAGCTTTCTGAACGAGCATTCTATCTACTAATGTCCAGCCTAACCATGTGAAATCTCCTAGGTTAAAAGGAAACAGCCTTCAAACTGGAAGTTGGTTTGACAGTACTCCTAGACCTTCTCCATGTGGCAAAAGATTGACTTTCACTGCTCTGGCCAATACCATAAGCACCTTAAGGTGAAGGGAGATGTCAGGCAACATAAGTGAGAATGAGATCTCTTGCGGCTAGGAGTGAAAATTATTTTACAGATCTGGGAGGAATTCACTCTTGCAAGTTACCATACACCAGGCAATCAAAACAAGATAAATAAACTCCTGCAGGACAATGCTGAAAAAAAAAAAATGCTGTTCATTTGGAAAAGATTAAAAAGCAAAGAAAGCTTCAGAGCTGGATTTTCACTGGTGGAAGAATTCATGGTCTTAGAGAAATCCAAGAGGAAAGCTGGATAGCTCTGAGCAAAACACATATTTCAAGTCAATATTCTTGCCCTTCCCTTCCCCCTCCCCACCCTGCCCCTTTTCTTTAATGCAGTGATGAAATGGGAAGGTCTTTTCAGACATTTACATCACTTTCCAAGTTTCCTAACAGAGTCTGCAGAAGCAATAGCTGCATTTTTCTTGTCACACAGACTAATACTCTGCTTTAACAAGAAAGGTGTGAAGTGTTTCCTCTCACTCGGTTCCATAGAACCTGGCTAGGGCATTTTACAGAAAAATGTAGTTCAGTCTTCCAAAATTAATAGGGTTTTCTAATGAGATATTCAAAGAAAATTAACAATTGTTTTTCAGTAATTTCTGTTACTGTGTTCATCTACTTATATTTTCAGTTTTACATGTTTTATACTATGGTTTACTCAATTTCTTATTATAGCCTGTTCTAACCCACTGACAGGGTGAGCCTATCTAACCAGGTACAAGATGAGAAAAAGAGAACTTCCTTAAAAAAAAGAGGAGAAGAGACTAGGAAGAGGAAAATGAATTGAGAAGGACCCTGGTTTATCTGAGATGTGTGAACTGGTATAATTTCAGCCCTTCTTATGTTACTTTTGGGTAAGTAGTAGTTGTGCATTCAGATCCCTTGTGTGTATTCTAAGTTGTTGTGAATACAAATATTTGTCTTTTATTTAATTAGAAACAGAGCAAATATAACAGTCCTTGCTTTCTAAAATATATTTCTTTTACCACAGTATGTATGTATATATGTAATATGTTTGTGTGTATACATATATTTTTTTCTGAAAATTAAACTCTATGATAGAGCTTACTCCTGCCTATATTTTCTGAGATTCAATATCTGCATTTATTTCTGCTTGACTAGCTAGGATGAAATCATTCCCATACATGATTTGTTCTCTCCTGAGTGAGCTCCAGTGAATACATGGCGCAAATATTGCAATGACAGTAAGACCTCAGTTAATTCTCCCTTTATGCCTTGTTGGCAGTCACCATAAGTTACTGTAAGTTTGATTTAATGAAAACCCATTGCTGCATCAAGTTTGCATTCCTCTCCAAACAGAACTGAAACTTCTTTGGTACAATGGAACAGAATAAGAAATGATATAAGAACATAACACTATTTGGGGAGAGAAAAAATGAATACTTGCTTTACCTTATTTTGCACAGAATGTCACAGCAATTCTTTTGAAATTGCTTTCCTTTGGCATAACCCTTCTCTCTCATCTCTTGAAAAAATTAAATTGCTCATTTCCTGAGCTGTGGGGAAAAGTTCACTAGAGATTTAGGCATGATCACACAAGCTTCTTTGATTTTTCCGTGATCACTGTTGTTTGCCTATAAGACTTATGCTGAAGGAAAAGTCATGTCTACGGAGGAAATTGGAGTGGAAAGCAGAATTACACCAGTGGAGACATGCACTATATTAAACTTTTCTGAGTATCAAAGTCCCAAATGACGAAAAGAAATGTGTCCTGGCTAGTGTGAGTTGGCATTTAGTAAGTCCTATAATCTTTCTGTGAAAGCATAAAGCCAAGTACTGATTTTGTGTAGTACATGGCTCTTAGCATCTGACTGGAGCCCAAAGAGTGAGTATATTAGATAAGTAGCAAAAATAGTGGTGGTACCATAGAAGATTAGTTAAAAAGGCCTTTTTTATTTTTATATGACTGGAAGTAGTAAGGTGACAAAAGGACACTGTATTTCATCCAGGTCATAATTCTTGCTGATAGATTAGCTACCTAGTGTATCCTTGTATAAAGAAATAAATAAGTTATGTACTTTTTAAAGTGTGTGGACATAATGCTATACAGGGTTGGTCTTATGCTTGTTTAATCTGCCTTGATTTCCCGCAATTCCAAAGGAGCTCAGTGTATATAATATTTGCTAGAGTTAGTTTAGGTGAGTAAGAGTATTTTTTCCCTACATCTTTACATATAGAAGTTATAAAAGATAAGAAGTTATAAAAGATCTTTTTCATTTTTGTGACAGACATGAGTGGGACTATTGCAGAGAAAGACAGTGATAGAGAGGAGAGAATGTTACATGACAGGAGGAAAAAAGATGGAGCTGGATTTCTAGGGATCATATATTTTTTCTCTCATTCTGATAAGATGTTCATGGATCTGGGGCTGTAAAAATAAAGGATTGTTTCATTCATACATGCCCATCCTTTTTCCAGAAGATTTTTTCACTTCAGTTGTCTTAAGGTAGATAAACAATTTTAAGGATCTTAATGGCAACCCTAGCCAAAATTAAGCTGACTAGTCTCCTTGGTCAAAGCATAACACTTGTTTAGACTCTATTATATTTTGCAAATGTTCTCTTTAACTGGCTTTTATTATGTATATTTATTTCTTCATTGAAGAGTATGAAGAAGTTTTCATGCTGAGAAGAGACTGCTTGCAAATATCCTGTCTGAAAGTGCATCTTTAGAAATGTCAAAGAGGAAGATATCTCACCTAGCATCGGTTTTAACAGAACAATAATCTGATTTAGAGATGAACTTTTAAAGAAACCACAGGACTATTTTGTGTATTTACTTCTAAAGGAAGCTTATTTCTCAGATATTCAGAAAGGAAGCTTATTTCCCATACTTAACTCAGAAATCGGTTTGCCAAACATTTGGGAGACCGAACGGCTAAAAAATGCAAATGTATTTTTTCTATTCTGATTATATTATTTCGTAACTTTACCTGAGCTATCTTGTGTTCTTTTCCTTAGCACTATAAGAAACACAGAGTATGAAACTCAAAGTTTAAAAGATCTTTCCTATGTAATAAATTGATCTGAAAATTAAAACAAAGGTGTTTTAAATTAAAAAAATCTGAGAAGACAATCTTAACATACAAATGTTCTGTTAATTTATAGATTTGTGCATTGCATAATGTTGGTAAAGGTCACTAGGAAAATATAAAACACCATGAAAGAAAACGACATGTCCATGTAGGACAATATTTCATTCTTCACAAGAAGTTGAAAGTATTATCCATATCTTGAAAATCTGGATAAGTTCCAGAACTAATATAGCATTAGTTTGTTCTGAAAATAGCCATTATAGCTATTTTTTATGCATTGAAAGCAAACAAACGAAAATAATGCCAGTGCTTCCCCTTTGTCTTCTCTCTGCTCCAAGGTATCTTTTAGCAATTAAATACAAATATCCTGTAGTACACTTGCATGAAATCCAATCTGAAAATTTGAAGGAATAGAAATAGTAATACTCCATAATACAGAACTGGACAAGTTAAAAGATTTATCATTATATGGTATTCAAGGAAACTTAGCTGTTATAAAAATGTAGATTGCTGAACTAATAAAGGATAACAACTCATTCTAAATAGTCACTATTCATCATAAAAATCATATTTATGGACTTCTTTGCTGTAATATATGGCTCTGCTATATCCTTTTGTAAGCAGATTTTAGACAAAATAGACAGTTGCCCTATATTTATAACATTTGTAGTTCACTGATCATTGAGATGATGTGGTGTTATAGCTTTCAGATGTGTCTGCTTTTGGAACTCACGGTCTATTAAAAGATTTCAAACAGTGTTTAACATTCACAGTGAAATCACCTGCTAAAAGTACCCTGTGAAAGACCTCCTGAAACTTTGTGTACACTAACTCTTCACCTTTTCAATGTGATTTTTAGCATTTATATACAGTAGTCTAAATATTCATGACTGAAGTGCTCAGTGTAGAAAAATAAATAAACATTAAAATCAAAATCCACTAAAAAGGCACTGTTTACAATATATTTTTATCCTGATAGAATTTCAAATAAGGAATTAATGGTTTTCAAAGCAAAAGTAGGAAGATATATAAAAATGTACCCACTGGATGGTGAGTGTAGTTACATTAGCTTTTTAATTTGTATGAGGAAATATCTTTAGAAATAGCTTGCAATGTTATCCACTCGCCTTGCTTCACTTGAACCACAGACTGGTGTTGGATTCTGGACTGCCTTTAGATGAAATTGAACAAAAGGGCTTCTGCCAAGGTAGGGACCTATTGTGCTCTAACCTGTTTGTGCTCACCTTTTACTGTGAAACTTTGGTCCTCAAGAGAAGATGAGAATGAGTCTACCACCACACCAATACACACACATCAAACAATGTGTGTTATGTGGTCGGGTCTTTGCTCTGATAAGTCATACCAGACTATGTCAGTCAGTAACCTGTAATATCAGACTATAAATGCACGAATATTAAAACAAAGTTACTTCAGTCAACAATAGTTTGGAGTAAAACCTAACCTTTGGAATTTTTAAGTTTGTGCTGCAGTATTGAAGTTTGTGTTACTTTTAAACTCACAATTCTAACTTTTTCTCCAGTATATGGCTCCCGTAAAATTACAGTTTGAGGATTACCTTATCCACCTCCATCAAAGAGAGCAATTTGAAGTGAGCCAATGAATACTAAATAGGTTTAAAATTTAGTATGCCATAAAATTTATTTATTTATTGTATTTGGACAAATTAATCAGGAAGGGAAGAGAGATGGAAAAGAGG
>JAUBNY010001036.1:6380909-6406996 GCA_032275445.1 Crypturellus soui
TTGGGATGGACCATTCTTGAGTTTGGAGATGATTCTCTAATTTGAGCCAGCTCTCTTAGATCCCTCTTCCCTGAACTGCTCTTCTGAAATCCAAGGATGTAGTCCTGCTTTTTGCCATGTTCCTTCCTTGCAGGGTTCTGAACTCCACTATCTTGTGGTTGCTGCAGCCAAGGTGGCCCCTGATGGTCACATCTTTGACCCATTTTCTATTGTTTGTAAGTATGAGGTACAGCACAGCTCCACTCCCTATCCTCCTCAATTACCTGTGATTACTGGCCTCACTCTTCTTTTTTTGTCTTTCCTGAAGCCTTTCCTGTCCCTATTTTCCAACTTAAAAACATTTCTTCTTTTAAATAGCTTGATGTATTTTGGCAGAATGATACATGTCCTTCATACAGATATAAATTTTGAGTTGCAATCATTTGCATTTAGTGTTGCTTTACATAGAATCATAGAATCATTAAGGTTGGAGGGGACCTATGAAGACCATCTAGTCCAACCCTTCTGCACACACAAGGTCACCTAGAGCATGTCACACAGGATTGCATCCAAGAGGGTTTTGAATATCTCCAGAGAAGGAGATTCCACAATCTCTCTCGGCAACCTGTTCCAGGGTCTATCGCCCCCGTAGTCAAGAATTGTTTCGTTAAGTTCCTGTGGAACTTTTGATGCTTCAGTTTGAGGCCTTTTCCTTTTGTTCTACTGCTGGCCACCACTGAAAAGACATACTTCATTTGTGAGTCTTTCAAGTTTTTCTCGATGAATCGATTCCAAAGAAATAGGAATTGCAATTCATTGTATGAGGGTAGTCCATTTGAAATTGATATCCTGCTTTTGACAATTTTGGGGATATGGCTGATGCCATGACATTCTATTTATGAAGCTCTCTACAAGAAGCACTGGTCAAATATCAGCTGTGTCGAGCTGCTCTGTAACTTTGACCAGTGCTGGCAGTTCCATCAAAATGAGGCTAAAATGAGCAGGATTGGACAGGTATCTATGAAACTAAAAAAATACAAACAAGATCAACTTGAAAGCTTTTAAACTTGTGTCCTATCTGCCTATCTGTACACAGTTGAAACAGTAACATCAAAAACAGCAGGCAGGAAAGAACTGGATGTAGTAGAGAGATGCTGAAGTGAAGATGTTGGGAAAGAAGGATATGAAATCAGAGTAAAGGACTGGACTTTAGAAAAAGTATAGTGATGGGAGTATTGAAATAGAAGGAATGTATAGATATATATAGTCATGATTTGGTTGGAGACCTGTGTAGACTTATCATACTGGGAGACATCAGATTGGGATGTGGGAAGGGCACAGAACTTGCAGCACTCAGTGTGAGTCCACATCTGCCACTTACCTGAAGAATTCTGACTGAAAAGGAATGGACAAAATTGGGGATATTTCTGCTTCTGATGTACCACTTAAAGTTGTTGAGCTTATTCCTTACCTAGTAAATATGAACAGCAGTCGGAAATCAACCTCAGAAAACAGTCCCGTAGTGTGCTTTAGCTACAGAGTTAGGGAGGGACTCAGCACTTCAAGGGATAAGTACTGTGTATTTTATATGTACATTTAGATATCTCAGGGTGAACATGCAAACTCAGAGGTCTCTGCAACTTTTTTGAAAAGAGGGGAATAAAAGTAAAAGGAGATCTATAAATTTATGCATGTTGAAAATCTATGAATTAATAAAAAGAAGTTATTTAATGTAGATATGAATCATGCTACTACTGTAACTATGCATTTTGTTGAGCTGGTTTTGCTCTGGTTAAGCACTGATTCAGAAAGCAAAAACACTGGATGTTTAAGTCATTTCAGAATTCTACTGCCCCAAATTTGACTATTTTAGAAGAAATCCTAGTTTCCAGTAGAAAGGGAGTTCACTTTTGAAATGCACTGATATTTCCTGCTGGCCATCTCAATAAGATATTGGCATGTCCAGAAAGATAAGAGACAAAATTCAGAGATAACAAGTTTTTCTAGCTGTAGAATAAATATATCCAAGTTTTACATTCTGTCATAAACTCAGCTTTGTGTCCTCTGTTATTCAGCTTCATCTTAAAGCTCCTTATTCCAACTTACTGCCACATATCTTTTGCTTATTTTTAATTCCAACACAGTATCTCTAGTTCTTCCTGCGTCTCCATTCAGCAAATGTAGCCCTTACACTGAATTCTGTAACCTGTTCTCCACCCTATATTCCATTGCTAGGCTTCTACTGGGGCTTATATCTTTTTCGGATCCAAACACATTTCAGTATTGATCATAATGCTAGTTATTGAAGAAACCTCTGTGGTTTTTTAAGACGTGAAATTAAATGACTGTGGGTTAAAATTTTAGCTATGACTAAACCTGACACATGCTGCATGTCATGCAGGTGCATAAAATTGCAGTGTTTTTTCAATATAAATTCTGTGAAGCTCTGTATAAACCCGTTTTATTAGAGTGCAGTTATATCTATTTCATTCTTTTTAACCAGTACTACTGAACTTTGTCTCTATCTTGTGTTGTGGAGTGCGTATAGGATACACTGTGTTGCTCATGTAGAAAAAGTGATTTTAATAGGTAAAGACACATAGCAGACATCAAATAAGTAAATTAGGAGGTCAGTTACTATATTGTTTAGATGAGAAAGAATGTTAGATGCAACCTCCCAAGTGAAGATACTTTCTGGTTGCACAGAATTTATTATGGAAAGAAAAGTAGGTATCAGACTCTTCAATGTTCATTATTAATCATAAAGAATATGCAAACAGAGATCACCTTGGTGTACTTTGATAATGCCTTTGGCATGTGTCACTTGCTTTCAGATAACTGGCAGCTGTAGCTATCTGACTGTACCTATGTTGTTATATTTTTATCAAAAATGGGTTGGTATATTTTTATCAAAAGATTGGGAATTTAAGTTTGTCTCCTTCTTTTCTTCAGTCCTTATATGGCACATTGGTATTTGAGATATTTTTTCATGCTTTCTTAGGAAGTTAAACTCTGCTTAAATATTGAGTTTTCTTAAATACCAATTTAATTGTGCAATATATTTTCCATGTCAACACACATGCCAACTCAATGCTCAACGATGTATTTTTTTTATTTTTTTTTGGACCTGTGTGTCTAGATTTCACTGCGGATTATTCCAAAGAGAAATGAGAAACTTTAGAGCCAGTTTTTCAACTTTGTAACTTCTATCATTCTTACAGAAGAAAAGAAGAAAATGTTTTATTTAAAAAGTGTGTTACATTGGAAGAGGATAAAAATAAATACTGTCTTTGAAAATGAATTGCCCTGTAGCCTTGTGTCCTTGAAACTGCTTGCTGCATAATCAAAGCAATGTTTTATGTTCATACATGCTGCATTAGGGTATCTCGTAGGAGTACTGACAAAAGAAAAATTACTGTGTATGAAATGAACTCCATGATCCCCACTAAAAAAAAAAGAAAGCTATGATGTGAGCTAATTTAGTTTTTTAAAATTTATTTATTTATTTTTAAGAAAACACTTCTGTACTTCACCACCTGCCTTTCCTCTGTCTTACTTAGGCCTCTTAATATAGTGGATTCACTGCATGAAAAAACAGTGAGTGTTCCATTAGACACTATAGTAAAAAACAACTGCCTCCCCATCCTTCCCTCTCCTCCCCCCAAAAATATGATTCCAAAATTTTACATGTTTTGTCAGGAATTTTTATGAGTTTTTTTTTAAAATAGAAGTAAGTACATTATTCATTATTTCCTGTCTACTACTGTCTTAAAATTCACCTTACTAAGGAGTAGAAACAATAAATAAAAACTGCATATGGGAATCAGAATTCTTATCTGACTGATTAATGAATAATGAAGGAATAAAACATTTAAAAAGTCACCATTGCTACTTAAAAACACTTATAAAATTTTTCCTTCTCTTCTCTGAAAGTATGACTTTCATTGAGCAACAATCATATTTTAAATAAAAATAAGCCAGTAACGAGGAAAACAAAGTGCATTAGATACTTAAGCCAACTCTTCTTTATAAAGATTATGAATAATATAACACTACCTTGTATTATTCATAAAATGACATAAAAAAATCTGAAATGCTTCTTTGACCTCTCCTTTCTGAACAGTCGCATTAGCCTACCTCAACCCCCTGCAGAGGACATATCACTCATTCATATAGACTACTAATTGTACAGAACATTTCTCAGATTTAATTGTTTATTAATCATATTATTTGGTGAGGGAAAAGGAAATGTAATTAACTAATACCTCATGTAGTACAAGCCAGTATTTTCTGCAAATATATGATAAAAATACAATGAAAACCACTTGCCTACTGATCAATTAAATACCATATCATTACTAAGAAAATATAAAAGATAAAATGCTCCTAGCTGAAAGCTCCTTCATCTGAAACTTTAACTATTATTTCAGCTATTTTTAAAGAGTTTAAAAATTTAGATGAGACAGCTATTCACTAAAGAAAACTTTCTGTCTCACGATAGGTAATGTCATGAACTGAGTATCTGCAACATTGGTAAAGAAACTGATTTCCTGACTGGATTTGTTTTAAATGTATTAAAATATCTCTTTGTATTTTTTAGACCTATGAAATGGCTGCAAAGATTTGAAAGTCAAGATCATGCTTGTTGGAGCTGCTCAGACAATTCACCTGGGTATTTCATCTGTCTGCCTACATGAAGTGCTTCGAAACCAAGTCTACGGTTTGCTTCTGTTCTTTCAACAGACATATCTGCAGTCTGTTCTAGCATCTGTATTTGCACCTACTTAAATATTTGTTAGCAACTCAAATATTTCCAGGAAAGAAAGTAAAAACTTGCAAGAATCTTGAAACAAAATTAGTCTGAAAATTTGTCCACATATCCAAGCACAATATGAGGAGGGATAGGAAGAATGAGGATCATGTTAGTCAATATTTGGAGTGGAAAATTAAATTTGAAATTGGCAACTGAAACATGTGCAACTACATATCTGTTTTTTCTTCTACGTGTTGAAAATAATTGAATCTTCTGTAGAATTAAAGTCAAACTTGAAGCCAAACTGGCTCTCTTGTGTAAACTGAAAAGATAATATTAGTCATAAGGTCTTGTAGATCTGCTTTGACTATGTGACTATGAGCAAATCTGCTTCTTATATACAGATATACTATATATATTAAATGGTTTATTTGCCACCATGTTTTTTTTATGTATTCAAGGAATTGTCAGCAAAAGATGGATCAAAATAGAAATGACTTGCAAGCACAGTGAGAATTAAGCCCCTCTCAGAACCTAGTATTTTAGACTTTCCACCCTAAATACAATATGATGATGATGATAGTACTGATCCTTTTTGACCAGCATTAAAAGGGAATTATGGCAGGTGAAAATGCTGACATGTACATAACCAGGACTTTAATGTATTAATGCCTAGGTATCAACTTGTGGTTTAAAGCATTCATATTAGCTGTATGCTCTATTTTTCCATTTTTCTTTTTTTCCCCAGGATTCGTTATTATTATATTATATTATATTATTATATTATTATTATAATATAATTAGATATTATAATTCATACTGGTATTTATTCTTGTTTAAAACTATTTTTTTAATTATTTGTGTATGTGAAACTGGATTTAGAAGATGAATCCAATCCTTTATTTTTGCTGTATCCTGAGGCAATATAAAAAATGCTTTGGAAAAACACACAAATGTTTCTATAGAAGGAGATTGGTAACTATCCCTTGGGAATCACTTCTAGCATTACCAAGTTAAACCTGCTATCAGACAACTGATGGCTATAGCTCTATACAAGCTCATTGTTTTTGCTGGTATTTTCAGCATATGTAGAACATGAATGAAGTATTTTTTGGAGGAGCTGAACAGAGCATATATATTTAAGAATCAATTAATTTTTTATGCCTAAAGCAAATTGGACGATCTGTTTGACAAATGTTTATTTCTATCTGAGAGTACAAGCATTTTCCTAATTAGAATTTTTCAGTAAAATACTGCATATGGTTATAATATTGTAAAATCAAATAGAATAACAGTAAAACAATGACTTATTAGTTTTATGAAAACCATAATAAAGAAAAGAACTCTACCACAATTTTGAAAGATTCTGGGCATTTTAAAAGGTTTTATTTGGATAAATTATTTTCTATAGAAGGCTTTAAAAACACATACACTTAGTCCAATTAAAATTATACTTTCCCTGTAATTTTTAAGAATTAGATAAATTAAGAAACCTCTTTACTACATTACTTCATAATGTCTACCATAAATCATTTTTCATTAAAATGTTGAAATTAGTAACTGAAATGTTCATGTATAACCTTACTCAGTCTATTGAACAAGACCTGAACTCTTGTTGTTTTATGAAACTCCCTTAACATAACATTTTGCGTTTTGGCTACTGTTTATATTTAAGTATACTTCATAAAAATGAAATAAAATATAGAAGAACAGAAATTGGAAGAAAGGGTAACAAATCATCACATCTCAGATTTGCTATGAAGTCACAGTTGTAAATCATCATGTTATTTTTTGTGATTTGAAAGCACTTATAACTTGTCATTCTAGACAAGTAAATGGGATATTTTTGTAAGAATAATGAGTCATGGAAAAATGAAATAAAACAAAATACAGGCTACAGCTAATACTTTCTTCTAACACTGAGCAAATATATCTTCCCCTACATGTGGTAACTGGCAAGCACAGCAACAATATAACTACTATTGTGACCCAATTATCTGAATTTTTCATATTTTAATTCTGCCCATTCTTTGATGTTTGTACTTTTCTGACGATCAGAGGTAAAGCTCTAAATAGGCATTCTCTTGTAATCTTGAGTTGCTCTACAATTTAGCATCCAAGAAACAGAATTGCACTTCAGAGAGTGAAAAGATTAGACATCTCACTAGATGTGACACAAATTCATTTGGGCCTCAGAAAAAAAAAATAGTACCAGAAGTAGAGAAACTAGAGAACTACATTTCAAAGCTCATTAATAGAGAAATGGAAATGAACAATTCTACCTCTACAGCATCTGTTTTTATTCAGCCTTAAGTGACTCAGACTCCTAGCTTCACTTTTTTAAGTTTGGATTATTGTTTTTTAAGTTTTTTAAGTTTGGTTGACTCTTTTGGTCTGACATCTCTGATCTGACATAACCTAATGATGATTTTTCCCTTTTACTAGATACTTAGTATGAAAACTCAAATATGAAACATTTCTCTATCCTTCAGATATCCCTAAAGACTCCACACCATTTCCAGCATTTATTTTCTATATTTCCTTTGTGGAAGCATGTACATGCCTTTGATGGTGATTATGAAAAATGAGGAAATATGCCACTGCTACAGACATTCCAGAATGCATCCTGTTGTGGCACACAGCAAATACACTTCCTCTCATGGTTCCATAATTCAAAGCCATGAACTCTTCCATCGTTAGTCCAGCTAGGCTTGGCTTGTTCAGAAATTTTCACATAAGTCTCTTCTGTGTCTGCTTAATTGAAGACTGAGATCATAAATATTTGAGGCAGTAATTATATTTATAAGAAAAGTGTTTTGATAGAGCTACAGTGCACGGCATAATACTGAAAGATGAAAGAAAACAAAAATTGAATGATACTCTTATGTACATTCTAAATATTTGCAACATTGTATACAAAATCTTCTTTAATGAATGTAGGATAACACATGTTAATGTAAAACATGGAGTTTTCTTATAATTCAGGTTATAACTTTCAGCAAAAGACACTATCCTTTTGTCTTGGCTATTTAAACTATGAACAATGATCATCAGCTACCACATAATCACTTACATAGTTCTGAGCTCCTCTTGATCTGAGTTAAATATGAGTTATTAAATAGTTCTGAGATCCCTGAAGACATATAACTGAGGGACACTCATTTATCATCAAGAAACAAGATCAAGAAAAATTTAAGAAGATTAACAAGTAGTTTTTCTTAAAAATTTTCATTTTAAGACAGAGGAAGGGGAAATTATAACAAAGAATTTTCTCTGTCCTTTTTTTTCTGTTGAGAGACCAAATATTTTGGAAAGATGAATGAGGAGAAGGAGGAGCAATCACAATACTTCATTTCTGCAGTTTTGTTTTATGAAACTGTTGACTGATAAGCTAATGAAGATAGGCTTAAATTGTCAGGTGGACTTAACTTTTCTAACTCCCCAGAGGTGGGACTTAGAAATAACATAACACTAGGGTGGATTATTTCCTTATCTATTTTTCCACAGACCTTTATGGGGTTCCAGGGTCACAGAATATCAGTATACCCCACAGGAAAAGGTACCTGTCAATGTCATTTTGCCTCTGTGTATATACGCAGAATGGATGTGCAAAAACTTGACCATGATGTCATGTGCAGCCATCATGGGAATTTGTACCAAAAAGTCTGTCCTTCCGTCACAGAAGAATTATACTTTCATGACTTCAGCTTCTTTCCTGAGCTCCGATTGGACCCGTATCCTTTTGAAATCTTTATATCCTAGACCGTAATCTTTCTCTGTCAGTCAGTCAGGTGTAATGTAACCCATATACTCGTATAGCTAGCACATTTTCACAATAAGTAAGTAGCGCGCAGAGCATAACTTTGCAAATTACCTGGCACTTTTTGCAGTTTTGTTCATACAATTTTACTGACTGCAGATATAAACACTGATTTACTTATTGTATATCTATTTTGTAAAGACCAGCATGAATAGCTTTTCAGAGACAGAATCAAATTAATCTAGTTAAAATACAAGTCATATTGGTATTTCTTCAGGAAAAGTGATTTATATTTGTATTCATTCATGTCCTCAGAACTAGTGACAGCAGAGGCCTATTAATGATTTTTTTTTCAGTCCTTCAAAGTTTATCTGGGAGAAATACAGAAATAGCCTTTTTGCTATGACGAAGTTTCCACTCCTATAGAAGACATATATTCTATCATCAGGGATGCATATGAGAACACAATAATTTTAATACTTATCTAAAGAAAAAGATGAAAGTCTCATATTATGAATATAAACTCCATTAAACATATTTAATTATATTGTGGCTCAGTTGCACACAAAATATGAAACATAAGCACCATATTATTTTGCTAACTTGATAAACAACCAAGAGCAAAACAGACAGCAGCGCTACTAACATATGTCTACTGCTTAGAAAAAAATGGCTGTCACTAACAGAGTTAGAGTATCATTTGCTCAAACTCTTTCAAAAAGTAGTTGAACCGCCTTTTCCTTTTACATGCATATAGTTGTAGATGTGGAGAAGCCAGCTGCAATACCAATTATACTCGTTTCGTTTGCACACATAGAAGTAATTTTCACACAAAGAGGATGAGAAAAGATTTTTTAGGAAAAAATTGTAAAGAGAAAGAGTAGTCAAGCACTGGAATACACTGCCCAGGGAAGTGGTGGAGTCACCGTCCCTGGAAGTGTTCAGGAAATGTGCAGATGAGGCACTTAGGGACATGGTTAGAAGGCATGGTGGTGATGGGTTTATGGTTGGCTCAGTGATTGTGAAGGTCTTTTGCAACAGTAATGATTCTATGATCTCGACTGTTGCTAATGCAGTACATCACGGAACAGACATTGAGAAAAGCCCTGTTGGAGCATGTAGGTATTAAGATTATCTCTGTTTTCACACCGGTGACACTGCGACTAGAGGGCTGTGCCCTCTTTTTAGTTCACCAGTACAAGAAAGAGCAAGTCCAATGGAGGGCTACTACAATACTCAGAGGCCATAAATATAGCAAAATACTGGAACAGGTTTCACACAGAAATTGGGGAATCTCCATCCTCAGAGTTACCTGACACTTGCCTGAATATGGCCCTGAGCAACCTCATTTAATTAGATCCCCCTTTGACCAAGAGTTTGGACTAGACAATCTCCAGAGGTCTGTTCAAACCTAAATTATTCTATGACCCTATGATTTCATATCACCCATGTCAAGTGGGTTAATGTAGAATTTCTCAACAGCAGTACAGAAGAAATCTAACCTGTGTTTTGAGCCTGTAACCTATAATCCAGAAATTGATATTTTCTAATTTATTCTGATTATCTTGAAGTAATTAAGAAATCAGTAAAATGCTTTTTTGCTATTTTCAGCATGCACACATAACTGTATAAAGACAGTGATCATTCTCACTATTCAAAATTGTATAAACTACACTGCAGTTTACAAAGAAAAATGGAAAAAGAAAGTGAAGGCCTGCCATTTTAGAAGGGGGATGAAAGGGATGCTAAATATATATGACTCCTATATAAATGCAGTGTGACATGCTGATTCCCTGAGACACATGTATGTAAATATGCTCATCAGGTTTGTACAAAATGGCTGTGATGCTCAAGTTTCCTTCTCAGAAAACAGCTATTAATAATTGCTTATGTAAAATGTATAGAATAATATGGTATAGAATAATAACAATATCAAAGCTGCTGCAAAATCCTTGTGTAAGGAAAAAGTGCAGATAACAATTACTTTCATTGCTGGCAGATGGAATATTATTATATGCAGCAATAGGTTTATCTTGCTTGTTTCATCATGTGGCATTTCAATAATTTGCTACCCAGAGAAAGCTTTACTATGCATCTCTTCTCCCAGACATGTTCATAATACCCAGAGCAGTAAGTATTCAGTCTGCTGACTCTTTCTTGTTTCAGCTGATATTTCGGAGCATGGGTTATTAGACATCCCAAATGGGAGGGAGGGGACAACAAAAGACAGTATTTCCATACCCATCTTTTCTCCTTGCCTGATCACAAAGCATTACAGAACCATTAGGTATGAATACAAAAAAGTACTTTCAACCTGAGAGGTTTGCCATTGATACAACTCAGCTCACAGTGTACAGTTGCACAGCCAAAGAGACTTTCAACAATTGTGATGCAAATATTCCAGATATGCAGCAAAAAGGAGGAAATAATAGCAGAGAATAAAGCAGCACTGGCACTGAAGAGATCATTGTGTTAATTTAGTTATCACTTCTCCTGATAGTGTAATGAAATCCCAGTGACTACAGTATGAATGCTGAAGTATATCTCAAAACAAAAGTCCTTATTCATTTTTTTTTAACATAATCAGCCAGGTGTGGGTGAAATATGTCATTCTAGAGACCAAAAATAAACAGCATAATATAAAAGAACAGCAAGTAGTAATTTTACCCTGCACAAAACTCTCATTACAGTGAACCTCATCACTTATTTAGCGCTGGCTTTTAAAAAGGGACTCATACCTCCTTCTGAAACTGAACTGCTTTTTAAATGTACTGAGTAAAAATCTCATAAATACATACTAATTATTTTGTTAGATGTTTAGTTAATATGTATTTATAAGCACAAAACAAACATTCAGATAATTATGTAGACAATCCAGAATATTGATTTTTAAGAAGATTGATTTTAACTTAAGGCTAAATACCTTTAATAGATGTGTTTTTTAATAATAAAAGATAATATGCCTGGATATGAGGTGAGCCTGATATGAGTAACCCCTTTATACCAGAGGTCACCCGTCATCTTCCCTGTTAGAAAAAAGAATCAATAGAAAATACTTTCAAACTACGGCTGAGAAATCATACACAGATGAGCTGAAGGGTGCAGAATAGTGCATAATTTCAGTGCACCAAAGGGCAATACGGAACATAACTTTGCAATATGTGCTTTGTGAGGGTTACGTTGCAGAGACTGGATTTCCAATCTACTTTAACTGCACTTCAACCTTTAATATTAATGCTCCTCCAAAGTCAATTGTTCCTGTTTTATGTTACTCGGTAATATAAGTAATACTGAATTTTCCTGTCTTGAGAATTAGGTTTTGATACGATTCTTCCCACTAAGGAGGAAGGAAAAGGGGATGGGATATAACATGGGTTGAAAAATAGGGTTCAAAGGGGAAACATGCCTAATGGCAGGGAAATGAGAATGACAGAGGCAATGATACCTGCTCTCAGAAGGAAAAATAGTCTCTACATCAGTGTCTTATGGAAACAACAGCATTATGACTCCTTTTATTTTTCCATAAAAAAGCACAAGGAAAGACACTCATTTTTAACACTTGTGGAAATGTATGTATGTAACATCAATGCTGATGTTTATGATTAGCATCTTAAGCAGTATATTCATTTATAAGTACTTGAAGGAGTGATAATTAATAGTTTATATAGTGTATAAAGCCTAAGACAATTCTATACATATATTAACAGGCTTATCTTTGCAAGGCAAAGCATAATGTCAAGATTTTTATTTTAATATGGAAAAGGAGGGGGATAGTTGTTTTTCTCTAGTTCAAGAATTATATTTTTGAAGTTTTTTCATTTACAGAATGTCCTTTGGCTTTCTTAGTTGGCACTTATGTTGATATCTCATCAGATTAAAACTTAGTATATTTCAAGGAATAAAATACATTTTTTTCAAGATGTGCTGAAACATTTTATTTCATAAAGCTGAATTAGGAGAGGTAGTTCATGTCAAGGACATGCTTATAAACACTAATGAAACTAGATCTCTTTGAGTCATTGCTGTGGGACTTTTCTCACATTTTATTCTTACTGTAGCAGTCTCTATTTTTGCCTTTCACCTTGGTAGGTAAGAGTCTTCCTTATTCTATTATGTCATTTCAAATAATACATTTATGTCCTGTTCCATTTTTTACTAGTGTTCGTCCTCAAACTAAAAGGGGCAATAAGACACACAAACATTGATTTTTTTCATATTTAAAAGAGGAAAAATCACACACACAAAGCACAGCTGCTCCCAAACATGTTTCAGCCTTCACTAAGTGGTCTGTCTGAACGTATTCAGTATCTTAGCTGATTTGGCATGCCAGACAAATGGGTTATATAGCATTACAATATTGGTACAACAATTTCTAACTATCTGTTTAGGCTCTGTAATCTTCAAACCATCACCCATTTACCTATGTCTCTGACATAAACAATGGCTTAAAAGATTCTTTTTGTTACATATTGTGACTATTTGCAGGCCTTCTACCTGCATTTTTGTGTTTTTCAGAAAGACAAGATTGACTTCTGTCCTTTTTATTTTTTTAATGACATACACACCAAAGGTTTGTGGTTAACATTTGTTTTGAAGAATCGAAAGCATGTGGAACTTCTTTTGTAGATGAAAACAGTTTTCTTCAGGGTTGCCTGGAGGTTTCTGTTTTGTCTCCCGGGCTGTCATTTATACAGCAGTGGTTAGAAAATCAGTATCACTGAATCAAGCTAGCTCGATAAATAAGCTACCAATTGCACATTTCCAAACAATTTCTAACAACTTAAAAAGGCACGTAATGAAAGATAGAGGGATATCTTTTTCAACCAATACACCACTGTTTTTTTTCCTTCTTTCCTTTCAGCCCTGTGGTAATATTGCTGAGTAACTGATTAAATTACTGGCCTATTCTGTCTACTGAAAATAAATCAGCTATATACATCCCCCCAAAATGGGACATTATTTAGTGTCTGAGAAATGGCTCTGGTTACTAACTCTTCGTCCTATCATATTACTGTCGGTCTTTGCTTGTTTTAAAATTTACTATAGACACTTTTTTATTGTGTTCACATCTGTTATCTCCAGTTTCTAATTTCACATTTAATTTTTCTCAATATAAATGTTAATTTTAAGATCACCATTATCTTCATTTACATAATGTAGCTAATGTGGAATTATGGATTAAAAAATAAAGTAAGTGAGGCAACCAAGAGCCAGCAAAGCACTCAAAACATAGACATCATCTTCCATTAAAGAAACATCTAATTAAACTTGATGGTTTATCAGAGGTGGTCTCTTAGCTTTTCTTTTTCTTTCATTTTTCAAAAGCATAATAAAAATGCTATAATGTGGCCTAAATCCAGCACAGAAACATTTCACTTGGAAAAGCCTTTACAGTGAAAGGCACTTAGTATAAGTCAGGGCTTAGCTCAAATAAAGAACCTAGAATGAGTAAAAGCAAATCCAAATGCTGAACTGGCTTCTAACTCTTATATGTTTAAAATAATGAGGTATTAAGTACAATGTATTAACTGTGACTGAACATTTATCTTTCTTTTCATCTGCTTTATTGTAAGATAAAAGCTAAAGAAGAGAAAGAGGAAGTCTGTTGTCAGTTTTAGTGTCTGCTCAGAATTTATGTAGCTCAGATCACACTGCCGCTCACCACTGCTTGTCTCTCAGAAAATATTATGCACCTTCAATCTGCACGCTGAAAATCAGTGTGGGTTTATCCCTTCCCCATCATCAATAACAGGTATTTGGAGTATAGTGGACAGTTCTCTTGAAGCTAATTTCTTGCTTGTTTATCCTATAGGCAGACCTCCCAGTGAGAAGCATTGCAATCTGTTCCAAAGCAACTGTGTTCCTGTAATGGATAGTTAGGTAGATAATGCTAATTTTGTGACTCTATTTCAGAGGATCTTGAGGCTATTAAGGAAGTTTATAGCTCTTGCTCATCCTCAGCACAACCAGTCACAAGAGGAAAATCAGAATGATTTGGCTCTAAATGTAAGGTATTTTAAAATTATTCTATGAATATTAATGTGATCCTAAGTTAAAAAATAAAACAGTAGAAGATAATGTAGAACATCCCTATCAGTTAAAACTAATACTTCTGGAATTGTTTGAAATTTTTCTCTTCCATGTTAAATGGAAGTTAACATTAACTCAACTCTAAATTTTGTGTTAATTTTCAAAATAGGATTAAAATTATTCTTATTCCTAATTAAGTAAGTTCAGTGTTTTCCCTCCACTCCTAATCATGATCAGATGCTTCTAAGGTTTGTGCCTAAATCAATCATCATTGTGAGCAAGCATGAGAAATCTGCTACTGTGAAGGAAGACTCTAGTTTTAAAGGCTGAAACCAGGGGATAGTTTTGTTATTAACTCTGGATAATTCTCTTTTCTGAGATAAGGATTTCTGTGATAATGACATGCAGAGAGTCTAATTTTATAATACATGTAAAAAGGTATAATTTCTTTAGTGTATTTTTTTTCAACCCCATGCACATTTATTTACTTTTTCTTGCTAGCTACTTTCATAAGACTGAAAACAACAACATGATGAGTATGTGAAGATATTCATATTTTACTCCTGACAATAATCTGCTTTCTCACTAGCATGTCATCAGTCAGAAGAAGAAGCAGAAGTCTGATGATTATCTTGTGTAAATACAAGCTGGCCAATATCTACTGTGGGAATAGGAAAACTTCAGCAGGATTCTTCATACCAAGGAATCTACTCTATATACATCTCTTAACCAGATATTCTAAATCCCACAGGAAATAGATTGGAGGGAAAAAAAAAAAAAAAAAAAAGAAAGAAAAAGAAAAAAGAGAGAATTTTTTTTCTTACCAGTAACCTACCACTTTTGGAAACAAACCGGGGAACTAAGATCTTCAGGAAATAGATATGCTCCTGTGAAAGATCTCAGAATCTTGACTAGGCAGGAACAACATGACGTGCTGAATTCATGATTAAACAGTTTTATTCTTGGAAGGAACTGAGCTATTGCCTTAAAGCAAAGGAAAGAAATCAGTGTTTATAAAATCAGCTTGGGTGGGCGAACTGAGTCAGATCAACTCTGCTGAGTTTATCATATATCCCTCCCTCCACTGACTCCTAGATGGAGGTCTCTTCTGGAGATCAGCTGCTCATCTGTCACCACTGTCAACTCTGGTTACTTGTAGGCAAATATAGACCTAAGGCTAAGGTTCCTATTTCATTCTTTATTCTTTATGTTTCTTTTAATTTCTTAAAGACAAAGTATTTTAAAATATCAGTGAATGAAAGAATTGGTTGACAACATTTATTTGAAGTACAGTGAGTAAATGTTTGCTTTAGAAATTATAAGGATAGATAAACGTATCATAAACTTTCCATACTCACACAAAATTATGGTAAAAGCACAGAAATCAGGTCTCAATAAGCATTGTCTAATGGGACTCATTGTCCTTTGAAAATCAACCTTTTTCCGTATACCATGCGGGCTTGTCCATATCTATATGTCTGTAGTCACACTTACCTATGGTTCATTATACAGAAAAACTAAGTCTAAAATAGAAATTGTTTCATCTTCAGAGCCACAGAGGTTCTGCTATGATATTCAAAAACTATCAGGTTGATATCAGTCATGCTTCCCTAACAAAATGATATCCTACACAGTGCAGGAAAATACAGATATAGTGTCTGAAGAGGAATAGATTATTGTCCTGTCAGGACAGGTAGTCTCCTCAGAAAAAAAAAGCTATGAATTAGGTCATAATAAATATTCATTACTTTTTATATCTTTTCTGATTTTTCTAGGAGCTGCTGCCTCTTAAAAGTGTTTTTCCAACTAGACTCCCTCTACCACTCCAGCTCTCATAAAGACAAGCATTCACAGCAAACGTAACAGTTTAGAACTTTCTATTCTCCAAATTGAATTAATTTTTTTTCCTACTCTTTAATCCTAAAGGATACTTTTGAGCGGTTAGTCTAATACATAATATCAGAAAGAAAATGGAACGAGCAACTAAACACTGTCTCTTTGATTACCCTCAGGCTAACATCACTTAGAGCACAGCACTAGAAAAGTATATTTGAACACCCGTTGTCGCTTAATGCAAGACTAGCTATTCTCTGCAATAAGATTATAAAACGAAACATTTGAAAGTTGAAAAAATTGAAACATTTGAAATAAATAGCTTCCAAATGGCAAAGAGCATCTGTCCTCACTGTTGTCACTCTGGTAAATCTTAAAACTATATTTTCAACAGCAACAGGAAAACAGACTGTCAGACTAGCACCTGAGGCAATAAAGGCCAACATAGTAGTTAAGATATCTGCTTAATATATGCTTGGGTAACTCCTGCAAAAGCAGAGAATCAGCAGGTACAATAGGTCGGAAGCAAAACAAAGAAACCAGCAAACAAAAATTCCTCAGGAAAAAATGGAATTTTTCTTGATCTCTTTTCATTAGTAAATGACCATTTTGTTCCTCAGTCCCTCCTCTTTTATTGCCCTTCAGAGAGAAGGGCTTCTTTCCTGAATCCTTTGACTTGTATGGAATAAACATATTGAGCAGATAAATTGATTTGATATAGATTTTGCTCAAGATAAAAATGAGATGGGAAGAAACATTAGTAATATTTCTCTAACTATATTTCTCAGAGTAATATTTTCTATGGTCTATTTCCCAGATTATGAAAATATAGCAAAATTCAAATTATGTGAATCAACATGGTAAACATAATTTTCAGTAGCAAAATTTCACTGCTAAGACCTCATCATAGTTTCCCTAGTCAAAGTAGATAGGGATTAATTGTACCATAGACCACCTTATAAAATCATGTCATTAATTCACTTATTTCTGTGCAAGGCATAAACCACTTCCTATACTGTCAGAAGATGAATATGAGACTGTTCTTTTTTTTCTGTTTGAGATTTTCAGGAACAGTATGTGGACCCCAATGTACATGTTCCCACTGTTCTAAATAATGCCACACGATCTGCAGCTCCTACCAACAGGGCAATTGCCTTTCCTGTCTGAAAGAGTGCAGCATCCACCCTTCCACAGGAAATCTGTAGTCTTTTTTGCTGAAAATACAGTTTATTTTTCTTGAATATATTTGTTGAGAATATAAAGATACAGATGATCATTAGTTAAAGATAATTACAAACTAAGTTTTCTAAGAGCTCTGTCAAATGTCAATCATTTAAGTTGCAGTTTTCTAAGCTACATGTTTCCCAGTGGTGATTCAAGTCAGTTTCTGAAAAAAAAAGTGCTAAATGAGAATTCTCATGATAAAATTTTGTGGTGGAATTTTCTTTCATAAGAACAAAACAAAACTCCTGTACTCCCATGCCTAAATCTGTGAACATATGCAGGTATTTAAGAATTTTATTAAATCAAAAATATGTTCTTTTTTATTTCTTTGCATCAAAATTTTAAAAAAATAATGCAAATTAACTTCCAGCTTGCTTATATGAAGTGATGGGCATTTTTAGTGAGGTATTTATGGAAATAAAGATGCTAATGTCCTTGGGCTCTCCTGGAGTAAATAGAGAGAGAAACAAAGGCTCTTTTCAGAGCATCTGAATTCAGAATAAAGCTGATTCACTTCTCAAGGCTACCCACCAGCATCTCCCTGAAAAAGAAAGACAGACAAAGAAAAAAAAACCTTCTGATAACTGAAAAGGAAATCTAGCAAAATAGCTATACTCAAATGCAGTTACTTATTGTAAAAACACCTCACATGTTCTTTTAGTTTCTACCGAAGTCTGTAGGAGCCAAAGGCACACAATAACTTTCTGGACAATTGCACTGCATGAGGGAGTTGGGAGCTTTTCTCTACTTCAGAAAAAAAAAGTTATGCCTTGAGGAAATTTCCTGTTATCAGGTAATATTCTTGTAATAACTGAATGTCTCATAAGGTAAAGCTTGAAAAGGTCTTCGTAAAAGTAAACTTATGCATTACTGAGTGTCTTCCAGTGAATAAACAGGAAATAAAAGAGGAAAGAATAATATGAAGCATTTGACCGATAAAAATTGGGTGTATAATTTTAATTCAATTATACGTAGTTAGCAAGACTCAATTTATTTCTGATGCTGTGATAAAGGTCTACTGGGAATGAATTTATTTCATGACAATTTATTTTTGCAAGACAACAAAGCCTGAAGCTTTGGCAAGCTGAGACATAAAAGTCCAAGTAAGTAAATGAATTATTTTGAAAATGTATCTTAAAAATGGAATAAGCAACAACCTCAAACTTGAATAGCAGTTCACAAAAGCAGGAAAAACAAGATGTTTGTTCCTAGGGTTTATAATGACTACGTACATCTATTTTAAAAAAAAAAAAAAAGACCACACTTTAAAACAATTAAGATGAAATGCCTGTTACTGGTATAGGTCAACTTTTTTATTATTATTAAAGAAGTCTACATGTTTTCAAGACTACATGCATATTCTTTTACAACAGTGCTACAGACTTTGGTCTGTTTTCACATTTATATGAAAAATTGTTGATTTACACATTATCTAGAAACCTATTTATCTACTAGTTTAAATATATCTCTGATTCTAGAGACATTTTTGATAGTTCCAACATGAAATATTCACATTTCTGGGAAACCTCCTTTTTAGTCTAGAGATTTTGCTACTTTTCAGGCTAGTTATTTGCCAACATCTATATTTATTTGGAGATGAATGACCAATAAGAGTCATGTGATAGCAGTATGGAAAAGAGGAAAAAACATCTGAGGATTTTCTGTTGTGTTTTACTGAATGAAAGGCTGACTCTGAATCCTGCAATGCAGAGTTAGAAGAAGGGTTAGAGTAAAAGCAAAATAAGGAACCCGACCTGAGAAGACCCAAAAGTTCAAGGACAGGTATGTATAATTTTTCTTAAGGTCTCATTTTAACCATTTTTTTTTTTCTACTTCCATAACTGCTGAAGAAAAAGATAGATCAGACAGGTACTCTTCTCCTTTAGGGAGAGAAAATGGATGTATTATTAGGTCAAGTACTTTTATGAAACATGGAGTGAGTTTTAAGTCATGTCAACTACTTCACTAGCAACAAAAGTTTTGCCTCATGCTTGGCCATCTGAAAGATTCTATTATCCTTCCTCATAAAATGATTCCCCATGGAAGGGAAGGTGAGTTTCTAATGCCTCTCCACAATCAGATTTATAGCATTTCTTTCTCCTTTTCCACCAAAGAGAATAATCTCATTTAAAAAAAAAAAAAAAGAAAAATGTGATGTTTCAAGTAGGTATTATATCTATTTTCACTTATATAAATGACATAGAATATTCAGAATCAGGGAACCTCAGCTTTGTGGGAAATTGCACATATATATTCAATTTTATTTTAGAGAAAAACATGCAGCCAAACTCCTCGTGAAATTGCTTTCCTTGGCATTTTTGCTTCAATATGAATGAAAGATTTCCAGGAGGATTTTATATTTAAGTACACATCAGAGTCTGGTGGGTTTTTGGATGTAAAAATAAATGTTCCAAGCAATTTTCAGATATTGTTTATATTCTCATTGAGCTTGTTTCCACAAAAAAATGTCCTTTGCTCACATTTGAAATATTATCATACTGAGAACATTACTGATGAAATAATGTAACAAAATATTTCTCTGAACACACAGACATCCTTTTGATGAATATAGAGAAGAGCTACTGTGAGGCTAGTTTTCCAATATAGCAGAGCCCACAATATGAAATATTAAATTGGATGTTATTTAATGTTCCTGGCATATTTACTTGTATAACTGTGAATTTTGTAAACCTGGAATTATGCTGATAGAGTAGGACATTCAAGTCCACATTCAAGTGAAACTGTACTCTATGACCGTCACATAATAGTGCGGTGGCATTTTATATATACTTTTCTTTTACATTTTATTTTTGGAAATCAAATAATATGATTGTCTCACTTCTGACAAGGTATCTTAAAATAAAACATATTTTGCATGAGTGGCTATAATTGATTTCTCAGTGGAATAGGAGAGACACGGCTGTGTTTGTCTTCTGTGAAGCTACTTCCCAGAAAATTTTGGCTGGTGAATGAAAGAAACAAATACATTTTATTAGATTATTTGATAGCACACTTATCACTCTTTCTAATCCAAAGTCATTCCACTTGCAATGAGCAATTTCAGTTACATGATACAGTTACAGTTGAGTTCCTTTGCTAGTCCGGTGCATAGCAGCAGTCAGGGCTCTTGAGAGATATGTGTTGTAGTGAAAGAGGCAGATTTAGTAAGACAAGACATTTTTTCTCTGTGGGCTTAGTGATACATAAAAGCCTTGTCAGTTTGACATTTGCTACTTTTGCTTTATGATTTTTCCCTATTTTCTTCCCCTTTACCTATGCTATCATTATAATCCTGGTTGAATGGCTCTTGCTGCAAAGTAAGGTCAGAAGGGAGAGCTATATGTTGCCATCCTAGTCTGCTTTTTATCAGATGACAGGGAAAAATGTCATCCTGAGAGGGGGTATTTTTATTGTGTTTTGTTTACTACAGTGCATCTAATACATATTAGCCATCTTCTGGGTATAATATAATCTTTCTTCAAATCACTGATTGCTAAACGTATATTTCTAAATGTCAAACAAGGTCATTTTTTGCCTTGTTATAAATCGTCTTACAAATCAAGAAAAAAAAGTACCATAAAATTCTCAGTTATCAGCAATTCGAGGAACCCTTATCAATCCAAGAGTCCATATCCAAAAAAAACTATGTATGTAACCTGTCCTGATCAAGTGAAAAGCCCATCCCTATCACTGACGCTTTGAACTTAACTCACAGAATTTGAGCGTTTGGCTAGATACACTTGTCCTCTATCACATAGCTTTACTATATCCATAATTTTCATAAGCAAGTGTAACGAACTAAAATATAGGTCTTTTAACCTTGCAACATTTTCAGTGTAAGTACTTAGAGTTTTGAAATAAACAACATTTGGAATAATGGTATTCACTCAAAAAGTCACACTAAGAAAGTTTATATATTTTTTTCTCATTAAAATCAGTCATTTATGAAGACATTTCTCAAGGAAATGTCAATGAACACTCTTTGTAAAATGCACAGTCAAAAAGAACATTTTGCAAATAATCATTGAGGGAAAAATTAAGACAAAGACAGTTAGGACATGCTCATTCATCCATATAAGAAAATGCTTTTGATTTTGAGTTAAGAGTAAGTTATTCAATATACTCACTATTCACATTTTTGAACTGCTTGGTGTGATTCAATGACAACCAAAACATTTCACTACAGTATAATCTAAAATAGAAAGCTGTATGTATATCAAACTGCTTTCCACTTAAAGATGTTGACATCGACAAATTTGAACTGAGTCCTGACTTGGCTCCTGGGACATGTCATTTTGCAATTTTGCAGCCTGTTAAGCTCAGAGCTCACAGGATTGGAAACAAACACAGACAAATAATGTAGAGAGGATGACAGAATATCAAGAGTAAATATAAACACTCCCAAGTCTCCCAAGGGCACTAGGAGATATGAACTTACTAACAGTCTGAGTTAATCAAATACAAACTATAAAGAGTAGAACAGGAGAAGTGAATACATTTTTTCACCTCCATTTAACTAAAATGGCTGCACAATTTAATGATGGAGCTGAGAAAATCCTGTGACATTGTACAACAGCGTGCCCACACCTAGCAAATGCAGAGCTTGTTGTGAATAGAAATGCATTTAGAAAGACTGTAGAACATAAGGGTTGCACATGCAGTTTAAAATCCTTACCTATGGGTTGAAAATTTCTCACCATGGGCCCATTATAACGGACAATCTTTCTATTCCATTATTCAGTAGTTTTATATTCACCTCAGCCCTGCTCAAATAAATACTGGATTTCAGGGTCAACTCCAAGAATTATTGCTTAGTATTTATTTTATGCAAATTGCTGGTTTCAGAGGGAATATTATCAGTGAAAATATTAGAAGATACATCCTATTTTCTATAGATACACCATATTTTAGTGTTTTGAGATTATTCTTTCTTTTTTAATGCTACTTGTGTTATGGAAGTAGTGAGAGAGAAAGGCAATATGTTGATTTTGTTAAAAACAAACAAGCAAGCAAACAAACAAACAAAAGCCCTAAAAAATACCTATGCATTATGTATCTTTGGAGAAAAGCAAGCAAAATTGAAACATTTTGAGGAGTTTTACAAAATAAATCTGTTTTGCAGAAGGAACTCCTATGCTTTTTGCAAATCACCAAGAGTATATGCCAAAGGAAACTTCCTGACAAAACTTGAAGGAATTGAGCCCATCTCATCATAAATGTACATTCGGGAGGAAATTAAATTTTATCGCAAAAGTTCTGAATAGCCATATTTGAAATACACCACTCTTTTGTCAAAACATACTCCCTTCAAGTTACTTCATTGTTTATTTCAGCTGCCACTGTTCTACATTGATCGTCTTTATTCTTGACACATCCAATCACTACATTACTTATTAATTCAATCTACAGGTATTTCTGGATCTCAGAGAGCTGCTAACTCTTCATAATTATTTCCCTCTTCCTTATGTATTCCCCCAATAAAAATACAGACATAGACAGAAACAGACAGACAAGCACATGTGTTTGTGCATATTTGTAAGCTGAGGAAATTAAAACTTACCATTTAAAACATTTACATTACATTAAAACATAATTATCTTTTTTTTATTGATAATAGATCAATAGTAAAGAGTGATTTCATTTCTTCTGCTGCAAAAAGAAGTTATACTTTTTGTTCTATTAAGTGAAGAAAGAAAAGTGAAAACTTATGACTTGAGAACTATAGTTCAGAAATAACTTATTAAGTTAAATCTTATGCTGAGTTTATATTTGTGCCAGTTAGGAAAGATTTTTATTGAAATATGTAGGGTTCAAAATGTGTCTTAAAATTAACTAATTCTACTTTAGTATCAGAGTAATGAAATGTGTATTAAGGATACATGCTTATCGTGCAAATAAGCCCTACATCAGCCTACATGCAGGTGATGCAGTTTGTTGACAAGTCAAAAGCCTTGTATTGTAGAATCATAGAATCATTATGGTTGGAAAGAACCCTCAAGACCATTAAGTCTAACTGTAAAACCACCATCACCATGCCTACTAAACCATGTCCCTAAGTGTCTTATCTACACATTTCTTGAACACCACCAGGGACAATGATTTCATTGCTTTCCTGGGTAGTATGTTCCAAGGCTTGTATCTTAGACAAATAAATTATTCTCGTAAATATTGTATAGTTACAAGTAAAGTTATAATCTATTGTAGTTTCACAGTGTGTCATAAATAACACTGCCTCCTATATCCACCAAAGCACTATTTTTTTGGCTTCTTATTCTAAACGTTCACATTTCTAATTGTATCCTCAGCACTTTATTTCCTTTGTCTAACTTTCTACAAAATTCAGTTTCAGTACTGTTGTGCCACAGTAAACATTGTGAGCTTAAATTATCACATTTATTTACACTTACACTCCCTAGAAATCTCTGAAATAGTACATTTAAAACATAAATGTCTTTTTTAGAACAGTTTGGTCTTTCTGCTCTCGTTATAAACTACTAGTAAAAAACATAATGTTTCTTATTTAGCAAAGTCATGAAAAATAAAATCTCTACAAATTATTCATTGCATATTTTTTCTTAGAATATTATATCTAACAAGACAGATGGTGTTTTCTCTGTTTAAGAATGTTCAGTAAATAGTTTTTATATTGTATTACCACGACACAAACAAGTAGATTGAACCTACCACAAGAAAATATAGAGGTGCCTGATATTTTCTACCAATATGTAAATATCACAAATTTCCCCTGTGAAGTTTCTATAATAAATACTTTAATGTCAGAGACACTTATTTAATCACAAAGTGAGGGAAGTTTATATTGAAAAGATTTATCCAACAGTAAATATTTATACTTTAGTTAATAAGAATATCTAGAAGCCTCATATTCATATTCTTCATAAAAGAAAAAAAAAGCACAGGTTGTACATGAGAAATGATGTTAGCATTAGTACCCAAGTTAGATATTTTTCTGAAAAGGGAAATGAAATTGCTCTGAGCCATATTGACACACTATTGTGAGTGAGAGACTTATTCATTAATTGAGTAGAATGTTTACAAAAGTAACTCTTTCTCATGGTGGGTTTCAGTCATTTGAAAAGTTTTATCCTCAGAAAACATTTCATATCATCCTCAAAAATGTGACTGGAAAAGTCATGGATTACCCTAATTTAAAATGGTCTGCCAGACTGCCTAAATCTGAGCTGAAGACCAAGTGAGCAGGCTGGTAAAACACTAGGAAGAATTGGGCAGATCAGTTTTAGAAAGAGGTCTATATCTGGAAAGCATTTCAGATTTGACAGTTTCCCATGAAGGACTTTTGTTGGAATTTGTTCACTGAGCTGTACTTCAAGCTTCTTTTGGGGAAATGATCACTGCACTGTTGTACTTCTGCTATAGTCACCCAGGGATTAGTCCTTGGGTCCACACTATTCATACTTTTTCTCACACATCTGACTGTCATAAAAAACATTATGACATTTACAGTTAAGGTAAAATTATAGGAAGAGATAAAACATTGAAAAACAGGTTGTGCTGAGTGGGGTTGCACTGAGTATTTGACTCAATAAACTGAAAGAAGGAAAATGATATAGCTTCTTTCTCTTAAATGAGGACGTGTTCATTGAATTAAACCTCATAGTAAATTCACAAAGATCTTCAAATCTCCTGTCCTATTTTGTTCTGTTACTGTGTTGCTGACCCATGACAAAGGATTTAGACCTCCAAGAACAATGTGTTCTATTTAGAGAACCTGTAAATCTGTAAAAGCCTTTAAAAGCTGATTTATGAAGAATAGGCATTAACCAGAAGTGTAGCAGTGAGGGTGAGATTTCCTAGGAAAGCTGTATAAAAGCAATGAGTAAATACGCTGGTCTCTTAGAAGCAGAATGAGTAGCTTTCCCTGCTTGTTCTGCTCGATCTGGGAAGTTCACCAAAGGAACAGATGAATTCACCAAAGGAACAGTGACAGAAATCAGGAAGGCAAATACAAAGAACCACCTCTTGTATCAAAAACAAGTTATTAGACTGGCTTGGACATCCTGCAAAACCTTAATCTAAAAACACTGTTTTTAAAAATGATTTAAGTCAACATAACATGGTGCTGTTTTCAGAGTAGATATGTTTCTGTCCTCCTTCATGCCATTGGCTGTCTGCCTATATTTATCCTTTGCTTTTCCAAAGAAAGGTTCTTTTGAATCTCAGAGTATATTTTAATACAATTTTAAATAAATTTTAAATTAAAAAATATTTTAAGTAATTTTAAATATCAAAAAACACAGGTCAAGGCAACACTCCACTCTAAAACAAATCACTTATATTAACCAGGATTATTTTCCTAACAAAATTCCTAGCATAACTGTGCAAACATTTGTGCCAACAGATTGAGGAGACAAGGTGGAGAGCAGCATCTAGGAATAATTTCTTTGACAGCAAGGCTACTTTACGGAACTTTAAGCTGCACTTTAAACATAAAGCTAAAAGGGCTCTTTTTGCCATTAAAAAAAAAATCAA
>JAUBNY010001036.1:6407096-6417484 GCA_032275445.1 Crypturellus soui
GCTACTTTACGGAACTTTAAGCTGCACTTTAAACATAAAGCTAAAAGGGCTCTTTTTGCCATTAAAAAAAAAATCAATAGGACACTTAGAAAATGGCTTACGATTGATTTGATCAGTCTGTATATATCACACATACACACACATTTGAGCTGCCTTTTGAATGTTTGACTTTTAATCTCAATATTATCTTAATTATCTTAAAATCTTACATTTTGAGAGTACTCTCAATTTTTTTTATTATTATACTAAGCTGTTTCACTTGCATCATTTGGTTCATTACATTAGCACATTCACCACATGAGTACATAAAATATTTCCTTATTCATACATTATAAAATTATTTTATTTATGATCGCACTTATATGAAAGATGTTTTCAAATTATCTGCACAAAAGAAGCAAAACTCTTTTAATCACATTACAGTTAAACAAAGATCTAATCCATTAATTCAAATAATGATATGAGAAGTAAGTAAACACCTTCCAGTCATAGATCTTTCTTGAATAAAAATAAGGACATTAGAGACGTAAATCACCACAAAATTGTTTTCACTAATACTGTTTTAGAAATCTTTCACATGTTCACTTTGAGGAGTGATAAAGATGCTTTTATTTTACTTAGGTCATTTTGTATAACTGATGTATAACTTCATATAACATCTGAAACATATCTCCAAGTCTTTTAACACTAAAGCAAGTATTTCTGCCCAAGAAACTCCAATTAATTGCCGTAGCACAGTAGGTTTTCTTAATCCTTGCATTAGCATTAAATATTCCTCCCATATGATTTATAATTACAAAAATCTATATGAAACCCATGCGTTTCAAATTTTATATACTGGAAAGCAAAATACACAATATTTTAAAAAGACTGATTTCTAGACTGAGGAAAAATAGTCCAAATTTTGCAATTATATCTGGACTACTGAAGTTCTTTTAGTCATTTTCCATGCCTATCATTGATCAAACGTTAACTACAAGCTAATGAAATTGGACATTTCATTAATAACAAACAGAACATGAAATATATTCTCAGCCTCACATTTAGAAATATAATTGTAAGTATTCCTAATATTCAATAAAGACAACTTTGCAATAACCCAAGATTACCTATGAATATATTACATTTTCATTTATTTTGGAGTCTTATTTTTTACAGAATATTAAGAGGAAAATTAGACTAAATTGTCTCTTTAAAATGAAATACTCTATGGAAAGTGAATGGATTTATCAATAACTGAAAGTACTAAATATAAAAGCTTTATTTATTTTTTTTTTAAAGTGCGGGTGGGAAGACATGAAATGAGGTCATAATTTGTATTAATTTTCAAAATGAAGAAGGAACTATGGAAATTCATATATCAAAATATATCTGGAGATGAGTGACACAAGGTTATTTGTTTATATATTTCACTGCCTTTAAAAAGTTAGAACAGGGACTCAGAAGTGCTGAAAACTGCTGAAAAAATTTCTGTGGACTCACAGTGTAGGTTAATTCAGTGAACACTTGTTCCCTTTAAACCATTTTCTGATCAGAATAACTAATCCATAATTACAGTGTCTGTTGTTTCCATGAGGATCTTTCCATGAGGCACAAAGCTGCCACTGATGGTAAGGAAGACTGAGCTCTGCCTAACACCATCCAAAAGGAAACATGGCACATCAAATATTAACCTGCCTCAAAAGATCAATCTATTGTTTCTTGTATCTTGATGCTCAGTGCCCAGTCAACCAACACATTTCTCACCCCCACCTCTTTGTGAAAAAACTTTAAAAAATAAATCAACCAGATGTACCATAAAAAGAGAGAAAATAAGCAGGTTAACCAGTATTGCATTTGATGGAAATGCCTATCACTGCTAAGGGCTTGCAACATTCAGAATGTGAGTTTGTTAAGTTTGTTAAGTTGTGAGAATGTTAAGTTTTCTGTTCTGCCTAAGGCAATCAAATGAGTAGCTCTTCGCATGTTTCACTGGCATCTTACTGAATCAAAGAATATCTGTTATTAACATTTTAGAATAGGAGAGATCTCATAGACAAGATTGGTTATTATATGTCAAATCCTTCATTTTCTTAATAGTGGCATAGGGCAGAGGAAAGAGAAGTAACAATATCCACATGAATTATCAACTAACTAACCTGAGGGAAAAAAAATCAAGAGAGAAGACAGATACTTCCCCCAAATATTCCTTTGTTTAGTTTAAAATCTTCTTTCATCCAGAACAATTGTTTACTCTGCTTTACTCTCTTTCAAGACGCAGAAGTAATGTATTTGTCTGTTCTTTTTATTTCAAAAACTTGACTTGTTTCTAGCAAAAAGCTCTCCAGAGCTCCAGCTGATGGACACTCGTAAAACACCTCCAGAACATGTGGCAGAATTAACCTATTCCCAAAGTGTAATTGTGGACAATACTTTCTTTTAAAACATCTCCAGAAGTGGAGATAGCAGCTACATTTGATGTAATAGCCTAGGCTAGAACACTCACTCAGCAATTGATTTATATGGTTTTAATTCCCTCTGGCTTCTGAGGAAATTCATACTCATACCTTCCAGGAGCCCACAAAATGTTCTTACTGTGGGGTTACCCTGAGGTTAAAGCACTCACCTTAAGGACTCAAGAGGCAGGAAGCAGGATTCCTGAGTTGCAGTTGCTGTCAAGAGAACTATTCCTATATTAAATTTTCAGTAGCTGCAGATGAAACATGTATCTTAAAATTAAATTAAATATTCAATGGTTCACAGAGAGAGGAGATTAAAGATTCACTGGGCAGGAGACAGATAGAGAGAACTTCTGCAAGACTCAGTATGGCTGTCACTTGATGTGGGGCCACATTTATAAGGAGTAAAACCTAAGTTTCTGTTCCCTGGATTTTCATAACACCTAATCTCTCTCTCTCTCTTCTTTTCTTTTTTTTTTTTTAATGAGGCGGGAAGTGGGGATGTTGGTGCTTTGGAACAGTAGTATTATTTAATTCAAAAAACAGCAGGGAATATATTTTCTGAAATAAAATCTGGTCAGGAACCAACATGTATGGCCTTATTGCAAAGAGTAAGGTGAGACACAATCTGGAAGTGTCAGCCAAGCTCCTCACATCTGCATCACAATTCAGGCAAGGACCAAAGTCACCCATTGGAGCTTAAATGCAGGTATGTTGTGTCTGGCCTTGTGCTTGGCCTTTCCTGACTTTGTTTTCCTGAACTGATTTTCTGGTTTGCCATAGGACCTGCTTCATCACTTGTCTGGTACTCCCTGGGCTAAGACTGATCCCGATCACCACCTTGTCTGGGGCCTGTCCATCACCCTCTGCTCCTGGTTTGCCTCTCCTTGGGTCTAAGCTCTTCTCCCCTGACAAAGCAGCACCTGTCAGCCTCTCCCCAGCAGTTACCTCAGGGCAGGGCCAATAAATTTGGTTTCTATGATCATACATTTAAAGTATTGAAGCTTAAGTACACAGTTACTGAGTATATTCAGGAAAACATTCTTGGATTCTTATAGGCAAAGTGGAATGGATTTGACCCTGAGTGCCATATTAAATTTCTTGTGATTAATAGTACCACTATTGGATACTTGTGCCTTTGGCAAATCTCAAAAGAATAACTTTTCAGAGTTTGGATTAAGTGTGTTTGCTTATTTTCTTTAACAATAAAGACAAAAATAAGTAATAGTTTGACCTACGGATGGGTATACATATTTTGTATACTTAAGCCATGCATACTTAAGCCATGTATACTTAAGCCATGCATATCTCTTAAAAATTGAATTTTGTAAAACGTGACATTTTAAATCATAAAGCAAATAAATTCTATCTTTATTTCCTGCAAATTGGGAAAATGCAGTGAAATCAACCTTACCATAAATTAAAGCAGAAAGAACAATTATTTGTCCCTCAATTATCAACACTTAGCAGTTTTGTCCACAACTGCTATTGCTCTGGACACATATGCATATAGCCTTTAGAGGTACTCTAAGTTCAGCTGTAAAAAAAATAATATAAAAAAAGAACAATAATGATCTGTGGGACTGAGTTTATTTCATACTCTCCTGGTAAAATATTTGAAGTGCTGGGCGTCTGCAATTCCACTATTTTATTGTCTTGCACTTGGACTTGTCAGCTCTGAATTTTTAGGCTTGATACTCTATGAATTTTCCATCAGAGTTTGTAAGAGTTCCACATTAACTCCTCTCCTTATCACATGATGGGAACTACCTATTTAGCGGTCATCTGGTGAACTGCTACACACCATAATCTTTCAGCAATAGCATATTGGTTATACAGCTCAGATAAATATTCATAGATATTCAACAGCAAATGATCAGTAGAAGTAACAAATTATCTGATATAGGTGGGGGAGAAAACAGTAGCCAGAAAAATTCTTGCAGTCTACATTCTACCCTCTTTTTTATCAGTTTGCCTTATGAAAGAGAAACACTGACAGAGAATGGAAGATAGGATTAATTTACCTAATGAAATATGATTTCCTTGGGCCATTGACATGGTCACAAGAATAAATATCTTTTGAAATATTATATTTCCTTGTGATATTTGTCATATGAAAACCCAAAGACTTGTGACTTCAGTCTCATTGCTTCAATTATCTATCTAACCTTATATTAACTGAAACCCTTGTTTCGCTCATATCTTTCAGGTAAGATCAGGTCTTAGCTAAGAATGAATATATTTTTGAATGGAATAAGGGACTTCTGAGTACTAAGACATTTGAATTTTAGACAAGAATGAGAACAAATATGAGTATTTTGAGGTCGGGGATTGGCAAAGAACAGCTAAGACAAATAATATAAGAATATTATAATATATAAGACAAATAATAATAAGAATAAATAATATAATAACATTACTTAAGGTATACTTAAAAAAATAAGACTAATTTCCCCAATGGGTAAGATTTCCAAAAATATTTGCTATGATAATGTAAAAAATGAAATATTAGATTACGTTAATTATTTTTATTGTTGCAGTAAGTTGTTTTGTAAAAAGGAATACTACTGTCCTGTAATTACTGTCCCATTACTGTTCTGTAATGAGCATACTACTACATTTTCAGCTGTGAGGAATTCATATGCTGCCATGATTCTTTTAGCTGTCAAGGGTTATTTGTGAAACTCATCCTTCCAAAGTGTTTCATCTTTCATGTCAATGGCCAATTCAGCAAACTGAATTACTGTATAAGCTGGGATATATTTAGTTACAGGCAATGAGAAATGACCATCAAAAATTATCAAATCCTCATGGATGGTCCAATTCCAACATAGACTTCTGATCAGACAAACTCTTACGTTTGTGAGTTGTTCTATCACATACTTGATGAGGTGGTGGTGTCTTTCCCCTCCATGTGTAAGGAAGCATGACTGCTCATAATCTTCTCTGAAGAGTTATAAAACCTCTCCCTTTTATCAACTGATTTCCATAAGAGGACTTTAGAGTGGAGGATATTTATTTAACTAAAGTCTCATAGTTGAACTCGTATGTCAACAGCCAGGAGGAATTAAATATCCTAATATATATTTTTCATCTAATGAATTCAGTGTATCTAAAGTGCATCTACTTTGTTCGTTATAGTTAAAGCTGAAATATGGAAAAATAGAACAAAAAGAAACCATGCATCCAACTTGGCGGGAGGTAGGGGCAGGATAAGAAAAATATAGGTTAAAAAATGGAGTCAGACATGGGAAAAAAGTGGGTTGTGTGTGCAGCTGAAGTGAAGAACAGTTTAAGTATCAAAAGCTGGAGAGACTGCAGTGAAGGAGAATTTAGTGTCAGCATCTAGAGTCAGACCCAAGTGATCTTGTTCCATGCATTTGCGGTACTGGAAACTGGAGCAAGAGAGTTGGTGCATGAACACTGGGCAGGCTGAGAGCCCGTGCTGATATCTGAGGGATCTGTGAGTGCAGGAGTACTTGTAAGATTAGTAGCTGAGGGCATATGTGCTTCAATATTTACTAGTTGGGGAGAGGGAAGGAGAGTAGGCTTATATTTATGTTAATACTTATGTTTTATTTAATTTTAGGGAGTTAATTGTGGGTGCCAGGATTCTGTTCAATGTCAGCATGTCTGAGTTTTGTGTGTGCAGGTGTGTGTCTAAGGATACACGTGCAGCCTTGTCCTGGATGAACCTGAAATTTGGGGGAGCAACAGCTGTGGGCCTGGGCCAGGCAAACTCCCAAGTCTCTTGGTCTCTTCCCTCCCACTGGAGTTCATGGTTACCATGAACCAAAAGGATCACCATTTCAGTCTGCTTTTGATGAGGAGCTAGCATAATTTTCTTAGATCAAAGCTGATGCACAAAAAAAATCTAATCCTGGCCAGGAGCAAGAACTGTACTTTATTAACTGCAGCGTACTGACAGTTATGCACAGTTGCAAGGTCTAAGTTAACATTAAACTAAAAATGTGGGAGTGACAATTTTGACAGTTATAAAAGCCTTCAATAATGCCATGTGTCACCTAAAGTCAGGAAGAGTAGAGTCAGACTGAACTGGCTCTGGTACAGATAACAATATTTCCAAGGCTGCCCTCCTGGTAAATCTCATTACTGAAAGCCGATTATGCACTTTATGAGAAGAGGTGTCAGACTGAAGGTAGAACAATTCACTCTTTCATGTTCATAACACCTCTTAATGCTAGGGTTTTATTTTATATACTTTTTTTTTTAATTTTGATTACAGCAAAGAGAGGAAGACTTGTCTTCATTCAGGAGATGAAAGACATTTATATGGAGTGCAAGACAAGCTCAGTTGCAAGAATACAATAGAAATAATAAAATAATATGCATATAGAAAAACGATAGGCATAGATAATGCAAATCATTTAAAAAAATGTATCTTTCAGTTTAGAAAAATGAGATACTTTGATAAAAGATAGCCAGCTAGTGAATAGATGGCAACAGATAACTTATTTCATCTGCAGTTAGGACACAAACCTTTTTCTGTCAAATAAATACACATAATTTAAGATCCAATCTTGAATAATACTATATATGCAACAAACACAATACTATGAGACATTTTATCAGAAAGAGTTGTTCAAAAACATAAACTTTCTAAATGACTAAGAGATTACTACAAAAGCAAACTGCAGCACAGTAGACACAAAGAAAAGCTGCAGAGTTGAAGTTTGCTTGCTATATGGCCATGATGGTTTGCTCAGACATCATTATAGCAGTCTTAATGCCCTCAATCATAGGTTGTTGGATCCTCACATTTACTGAAAGCAACTTAGGTTCCTGCTTGTCTAAATGGGCATTTATCATACATACCATTCAGTAGAAATAATATTTCTTCTTCAGTTCTTTTAATGGGTAAAATGATGAAATATGAAAGTTCTCCTTTTGAATGTGCTCTTGGATGTAATACTAGACTTCCATAATGTAGGCTGCAGTGAAATATAAATTATTCAAAGATTACCTTATGCTGTGGTTGTTATGGAAACTGCTTAAAAAATGTAAGACTAGTATTCCTCTATACAACATCAGATATTGTTGCCAACTTTTCTAGAGTTGTGTTGATTATTAAAAGAGCATCCAGGGACACATGCTACTCAGAAACTCACTTCCTGATATTTATGATATCATATTAGTGCAACTTATGTATAGTTATTCTATTTTTGGTCTACAACTTGCATCTTATTTCTAAGCTTCTTATACAATCCATGGGAAACTTGAGGCACTTATGACTAAGATTCACCTTAGTCAATGTTCAGCTGTGTAAAATCTAAGATAGTCAACTGGAAATAGAAAAGAGAGGGTATGGTCCTGTTTCTCCATAGAAACATTGAAACTTAAATGTCTTAAACTTCTGCTTCTGAGTCACCTCTTTGGATAGAGGGCATTAGACCAGCTGCCATTTCAGTCAATATGGTCATGATGCTGTTATCCATCTTTTTTGAGTAATCTAGTAACAAAAAATATAAAAAATAAATGAATCTGACTATTTTGAGAAATGTTCCGACAGCAAGATGTAAAATAAACTGAAGTTTCCTTTAAACTGTCACTGCAAAACTAAGAGCTCAACATCCCTGAAGTTCAGTGTGTGAGAGTAAGAGCATGAATGACTCCCCCGATTTCCTTGAGCAGTCTAGTCCCTTTTTCAGTCTAGTCCCTTTTATCAGGACTGCTTATTCACTAAAGATTCATTTGAAAAAAATAAATGGAAATGAATTTAGTTATATATAAAGGCATATTCTTTGTATGCATAGAAACCCAAACACACAAAAAACTTAAATTTAAGGATCTAATTATCCTGGACTAAAAACACATGTGAGATGGGTACAAGAGTAGCTGTCTTTCAAAGTAGTGTCAGTCTTGGCACATTAAAAACATCCTCAGTTGCTTACCTTTCAGATGAAAGCTTACCTTTTTGATGGAGAAGTGTCTGAATATCTCTAAGCACAAAATTAATCTGGGTTTTGCAACACGTGCACCTTGGGCCATCTTTTGCTGAAAAAAAAAAAAGACAATGAGGTAGAACCATCAGAATATAATTTATGTAAATTTAAATGGATGTCTAGAGGCTAAAGCATGCTAAAGCTATTTCCTAATTCTATATTTCTGAAATTTATTTTGAAAGAATGGTCAGAAAATCTCAGCCTTTCTGACTCTGGCAGTGAGTTTGTTATAACATTTCTTAGGTTTATTTCAGATAAAGATCCCACTATCAACTCAAAGTTCTAGATGAGAAAGGTACTACAGTGACAAAAAGTAGTAACAGTTCATAGTACATCAGTCACACTGCGGCAATTCTTGTTAGTTTAAAATGCAGACTTGCAGTCTACAAGACACCTACTAAAATTGGCATGTATCATGTAGTGCTATCAGAAAAGTAACATTCTGTCTATAACAAAACTCTTAACTAATAGATTTTTCTAAGCTGGGAATTGATGTTTAATTGTAACCAGGAATGGCTTGCAGATGACTGATGGGACTTTTGGAGATCATCTAGTCCAACCCTCCTGCACAAGCATGTTGCACAGGATTATGTCCAGGTGGGTTATGAATATCTTGAGAGAAGAAAAGACCTAAGCAAAACTAAAATTTTGGATGTTTGTCACATACTTCCTTGTAGGAGCCCTTAATCTCAATTTTCTAATTCTCAGATCACTGGATTATTTGTCTGCTTTTTTACTAGGCCAATAAAAGCTTAATTGTTTAAGCAGTTCATTGGGAACAATCATCAGAAACCTACTTACATGTGTCAGTAACCTTATGGTTGTGGTATTAACCCAAAACACAGGAAACTGAAATTCAGGTCTATATAAGGGCTTCAGAAATATGGAATGGAGTTTTTGTTATGTAGATCTTCTTTTCCATTAAGCAAATTAGTACATGATTATTGTCTCAGACACCAGGAAGAGGGATGCTTGTTCTGTGACTATGACCTCAGAAATCCACCTTGATCTAAATTATAAACCCTGCAATGATGCCAGAGTTTAGGCAAATTTGATCTTACCATGAGAGGTTAATGTATCATTTGAACCCTTATAAATTTGCAGAGGATGTAGACAAAGATGCAAGTAGATCTTAAAATGGGGTTGTGCTAAGTAGTAGGTAATTAAGTACACAGGTGACTGAGGATCTTGATCTGTGATGACAGGATCATTGATGAACTGATATGAGGGCACAGCTAGACCCTCCTCCTGTAGTTTTATATGATGAATAGGTGGTACAGCTTGGAAGTACTGAAATTATACAAATATATTTGCTCGTGGCAGTTCTAGACAGGAGACAGCAAAAATGCCAATATCAGTTGCACTGCAACTAAAGAGGCCAGAGTACAACTACAAGATCATCATTATACATATTTCCTACACTATAATGTGGTAAACATATGACACTAAGGTTAAATTGCAGTATTCTGAACATACATTCATATTGAACTCTATTATTTTAACAGTGATTTAGCAATAAAGTGTTGGTATCATCAGCAAGAAGGAAGAAAGCTAATGTTCCCATTAGCAATGAGACGTATTAAAAGAAATAATGCAGAGAGATTCTTTAAGCTTCTTCCTCCCAAATCCTCCAAAATTTAACTAATAAAGATGCATGCTGGATCTAATTACAACAACAATGTCCTTTGGTCCAATGAAGAAAAATAGAAATTCTCACAAGTATAGCTTTTCGGAAGCCAGGGGTGATATCTTCAGAAAGTTCTCAGTATAATCAAAAACTAAATAAAAATCAATTTAGCCCTTCATAAAGCAACTCAGGGAGAACTTAACAGACTTTGTATCATTAAATTGAATATCAACAAACTCCAGCACTAGGAATTAAAAGATGATCTAGCTGATTTTGGCTTCCTTGTGAAGAATGTGTCATTTGTTCAAATCAGTTAATCATACTTCTGTTCAAAATGTGGGTGCCAATATTTTCATTCAG
>JAUBNY010001036.1:6466286-6480764 GCA_032275445.1 Crypturellus soui
TGGATAACAGGCAGGTATTCACAGCATTGGTCTGTGCACAAGTCCTTCTTTCTCACTGACAGGCTTAATTAAAGCTCTGTCTTGCCCAACTTTCTCATGCTTGCAGTTCAGGGAGCTTCCAGGATCACATTCCTTTAGATCAGGGAGTATCCACTACCTTCTTTAGCTCAGCTCTTCGTAGTCGCTTCCCCTGGGAAGGCCCCATCCCTTAGATATGTTTTCCCACAAACCTTCTTTCTTCAAACCTTATATTCTTGTGCATTATTCTTGTATTGTTATTCCTGGAAAAGCTTCTTGTTTCTTTTTGAGAGATATGACCAGAGCAAAAATCTGACCTTTACACTTATTGGTATTTTGTATGCTAGTGAAATCTTCATTTATTTATGTTCTATTACTGATATTTCTGATCCTTCTTGGCAGACCTGCAATGCCCTTGCAACTTTGCTTACCTCAGTGGCACCCTGGAAGGCATAAGCAAGCAATTTGCATGTAGTTAAGGCAAATAATATGGTTCTCAGCAATAAAGTAAGTTGTGGAGGTTTTCTGTTTGTCATGTGACCACAGATATTTTAATAAAATATCTTCAGTCTCTTACCAAGACTTTACAGTTCAATGGAGTTTCTATAAATGTGATATCTATAGAAGGGATTCAGGAAAGATATTCAAAATATTTATTACCATTGCCATTTATTGTTACTATCATTATCATTACCAACAATCTGTCATAACTTATAAAAATGCTTTTTTTTTCAAAAATATAATACAAACATATTCATTTCCATTATATTAGTGAGTTAATTGTTATTTAATACATGGAATTAGAGGGAAAAGGAAGAGGAGGAGATCCTCATGTAAATGTCTATTGTTCAGCATAATTCTTGCTCCTACCATTATTTTATTCATCTTCAGATTGCTTAAGAAAAGTTCCAGTTTATCAAAACAACGTTTCAGGAATGTAGTACAATAAAAGCCACAGTATATAATACAATGGTATATAATGCACCATACTTTTGCAATAGACTTTGGGTGACAAGAACATATGGTGTTTTTTAACATGACTGTAGAAAACTATATCTGCAATTTTGCAGACACAGTTTATGGTACTCTGCAAATTCACAGAAATATTTTTGCTTCCTAAACATCTTGTATACAACTTGTATGTACACATCTGTGTCTTGTAACATTAATGTAACAGTGGTGAGATTTTTTTTTAGTAATATAAATTGCCTTGCCCTGGGTGCAAGTACACTTGTATCATTCTGACACATGATAGAAAAATCTAATTTGCTTGCTCCCGAGTTTGTTATTAAAGGAGGCAGATGAGTGAGTAGGCAGCAGAGAGAGAAGATTGTTTCCTCTGTCTGACTGCTGAATGTGTGAGTCCTCAAATTCTCCAGAGATGAATTCTCTAGAAACAAGGGAGGAGGAGACAAGTACTTATTGAAAAATTGGACATGTCTTGGGATGTCTAAAATTTAGGAATCAATGTGTAGTAAAAAGTAAACGTATGGTTCATGTAGCACAAAGCCTGAGTGGAATTTTCTGAGAAGAGCTGATGACTATTAGTGAGGTGAGTAACTCTTAAGCCTCTCTGGGAGCTGAAAGAAAAAAAAGTTTTTCCTCATTTTACAATGTAAGATATTGAAGGGGGAACACTATAGAATCTGAGAAATTTGAATGCACCTAGAATGAAGTAAAGGAAGGGATCTCTGTTAGAATTGACTATCATTGCTGAGTTATTCCTTTCAAAGACATTAATCTACTGTTGTTTACTTTTTTCTTAATAAAAAGCTAAATTGATGAGAAGTCAAATATTGCTTGCTTTCTATAGGTAAGAACAGGTAGAAAAAGAGTTTCCCTCTTTAAACTTTGGAAACCATCAGATCTGTTTACAACTGCATGTAGTATTTTGCTGTAAAGCACCATTAGAGTTATAGGCTAATGGTACCACAATTAATTCTGTCACTATGAGCTTTGTAAACAAGCTTCCTTTAAACATTGATTGATCATCTCAGCAGAGAGACATAAGGGTTGTTTAAGATCTAACTTGTCTCAGTGGTCACATTTAGAATTGGAAACTCTTCCTGCAGCAAGGCACAATTGTTATTTAAGGTCTAGCTTGCCTCACTGGTCACATTTGGAAGCTGTTTCTGTCTGCACTGACTCTATTGCCATCCTAGTAAATAATGCTCTAGCTCCCTTGAAATTGCTTCTGTTTTCCTGCATCCTCTGTGGAGTTTTTTTTTTTCCTTACAATTCAGTTGTTGCCTTTAACTATTTATTTAGCTTACTTAGAAAAGCTAATGAGAACAATAATAACAGAAGTAAAACAAGGTTCATGGTGAAGATTAAGGGAGTAAAGTGGCATTCTGACTCTCTGTTTTGCCCTGAGCCCAAGAAAGGTGAAAAAGATGACATCCACAGATGCATAGGATTGCCCAGATGCCTACAAAGCAGGGTGTGCTAGTGCATGTAAGTACAAATCAGTAATATCTGTCATTGCACTTTATTGGCTGTAGAAGAGGAGGATTTCTGTGTATCTTATTAATAGTAAACAAAAACTGTTTGCAAGGGCATTGGGCATACTGTTAGTGCTAAGAATCCACCTGAATTTCCTTAATATCCCTTCTGTTCTTACTGGTTTGCAATCTAGATGTGGAAATTCATTATGAGCTATAATTTAACATAAATGCTGTATTGTTCACATTAAAAGTTTTTATATTTTTTTTTTATAATTTTTGTTCAAAAGTAAAAACTATGGATGAATGAGTGTATAGGTCAAGGAGTGCATTTGTCCCCATGAGTGTTGTAGATCTAGGAAGAGACGAAATTGATGATAATATTCTACATTATTGCAATATTACCACTGAAAGTTGGGCAGCTCTGTTATGAAGGTTTTTTTTGTTTTGTTTTGTTTTGTTTGTTTTTTTTTTTTTCACACACACCACAAACACTCACACTTTGGAAAATAAAATCTGCTGAAAAAGCTGATGCATACAAGATATCTCTCTATTTGAATAAAATATACAACACTCGTTAGTTCTGCTTTCATTATTTTTTTTTATAAGAATGAGAGAACTGCTTTAATAAGTCAGACTAAAAATCCAGTATTAAAAAGCCAATAGTGACCAGAAGTGAGTGTCTGGGGTGCTGTATAAGAAACGTGATATATCCTTCATAGAAAGAACAATCTTCCCTAGTGCATCATCTTGGCAATCAGTGGTCAGGGCTGCTGAATTACTGATATCCACAGAGCTATTCCTCATAAATCTTTTGTCTCCTTGAGCTTATTCGTATTTTCGTATTCAAAATGTTTTATAAAAATGAATCCTGTATTTGAAATATACTTCTTTGAGTAAAGACTTTTTGTTTTATAATATTTGTCTTCATAGTGTGCTGTCAGATTTTTTGGAGAAGATGCATAATGATTGCACTATGCCTCTGGTTTTATATGGCTTGTAGACACTGACAAAATCCCTTCCTGAATACCCATTCCTGATCTGTAGTTTCTTTACTGGTTTTCTCTTGTGGTATAGAACTTCTCCCCAGATTCTGCTATTCTTGGCTTATTGGCTTTCTCTGTACATTTTCTTGTAATATATCAATTAAGAAATAATCATGAAGCTCATTAATCAAAGCAAGAATTGTTAATTTTAGTAAATGAATATTTAGTAAATAATTTGGGAAAATTTACCTTAAATTAAATGACCTAGGGTATTCATGAAAAAATGGCAATGCTCCCCTTTGTGAACAGTATGTAACAGAACAGAACAGTAATACTCCGTACTTTCTTTTTTTTTTGGATTGCTTTGTGTAAAGGAAGGTGATGGAGGATCACATCCAGCCAGTATTTAATAAACAGCAACATTTTTAACATGATGATTTTTAACATGCTCTAGGGAACCCTGCTTGTGCAGGGAAGTTGGACTAGATGACGTCTAAAGGTCCATTCCAACATTTATGATTCTAAGATTCTATGAACAATAAAAATTTAGTAAGATAATAGTCAATTAAGTTTAAAATAAAACTAACTCCGTGAGTTTAAAATAATCTATTACAAAAAGTTGTTCTACTTAATATTCTTTACCTATATTTGGTAAATTGTAAAAGATCCTGAAAGCAGAATTTTCTCTTGATCATGTCAAAACTAGATCACTATTGTATACTCCAATTACAGAATAATTGGATTATGGGTATCATATGGAAAAAACACCTCTTCTCAAAATCATGTAAGATTGTATTTGGAAACTTTAACCTAGTTTCTCCGAGCCACCTCATTGCACCACCTCACCCGTGCCAAAACCACCATTACAAGAAGCTTGATGTGAACTAGGAACTACAACGCAGGATTAAGAATGCGTGAGAAAGCTCAATTTTCAACATATTTTTTTTTTTCCTGAAAACTGATGAATTTAAAGTTAGGATATCAGTTATATTATTTGAAGACACTGTCAGGAGAGAACACCCCATCTTATACTGAGGTTTAAATTTGTTCTCTCATTTATGACAATATTCAGTGACAGAAAAGGGCTTGGTTATAAAGTAGATTGCAGATTCTTTAAAAATCCTTTAGATCCGTCCTAACAACACCTTTGGTAGTAAATTCATGCTAGTTACATACCATGAGTCCTCAAGAATGTTCCAGGTGAGTCCTGGGAATTTCTTTTTTCAATAGAATTTTGGTCTGCAGACTTTTCAATGGATTCCCCCATGGGTGTCAAACCTTAGCAGAAAAGAAAAATATGATGGAATCTCCTGATCCTTATAGTAGAAACAAGAATTTTTTTATTTTTTTTTAATTTCACTGGCCTGAGATATTCATATACACCTGCATGAACTGTTCCTTCTGGGCAACAAATGTGAAAGAGCTAATGAAGCAAAATTTCAGCATTACAAAACACATTTGAGGATGCAGGGAAGATTCTTGGCCTTTTTGCCAAAAGACTGAACTTATACTGTGTTGGTCCCGTGATAAGGACTGACATCAAGCCAAGTTTTAGTAATTAAAATTGACTAAACTTTAGGAAGAGGAAAGAAATCTGAGAGCTTAGTCATTTGGAACATGAAGGATGTCCTCTCCATCAGACCCAGGCACACATACTACATAATTACAGCACATCTTCCTGCCAATACAGGATTATTTCAAAGAGCACATTTTTTAGTGTTGCACTTAATCCATTCTAAAAGCATAAGCAATGGCTGTTCCACTGCCTACAGTAGTAGTTTTCCGTGCCGTGAATATAAATGAGCTTCCATTGCCTTCCATCACCTTAAACAAATCTTTACCCTTGAATCTTATGAAGAAAATTTTCAAAGGCACAAAAGGTTGCTAGGAATACAACTCAGCACTATATTCTGAAAGAATTATCCCCTTGGTTACCTCTTGGTGTTCTTCTTTCTTTTGCTGTAGCATAATCCCTTAAAAGCTAATTGTTTATGTTTCTTTTGTTTTGTTTTTCGTTTTGCTCTTTCTGAGTTCTCCCTCAGTTTTTTCCCTCACTTTGGTGATGATTGAATCAGAATAGAATGCAGTCTGCCTACCGCCATATGGAGTGGTTACCAATTAGATACAAAAATATAATAGATCAAAGTATCTTAATAGGCTTGGCTTTAAATATTAAATTTAAATATAAATACAAGTTTTTGTTACATTTTTCCTTTGCATATGAAGTTCTATTCAAAAGGAATTAGCAATATAACTTTATAAATACTTTCTCTCTCTTTTTTTTTAAAATATTTGACACTATAAGAAACAAATGAAAATAAACTACAAATAATGAAAACTATATTTTGATTTTATTCTTCGTCTGTTTGGCCAGATTGCTTTGGTAGTTGCTGCTAACTTGCACATCAAAAAGTTTCTGTTGGAAATGGATCTAGATGTCTTAATTTTGCTTCAGAATAAAAGTTAAACTGCCAAATCATTCATAAAATCCTGCAGCTACCCGCACTAACATAGTTTTATGCAAAATATGCCATTTTTGTTGTTCCATCTCTGAGATGATGGTTCCATTGAATGTTGTGTGGTCTCACCGTCCATGAGAAAATAAATTTTCACCATATTTTATTACTTTTTATAAAATCGGCAATTTGAACTTGCATTTAAGTAGATATTAGTTTATATTTATGCTAAGAAATTTATATTAGATAGTATTTAATCCTACACAACAGTAGATATACTGGCTTCTGAAAGCCTGAAACATTCCTCTCTTATTATTATAATTTGATGAGGGTAGGAAGAGGGAAGATCCGATTTATTTTTATTTGTTTGTTTTTAGATGAGCAGGGGAAATAAAGAAAAAAATTTTGCCTACTTGAGAAGTTACAATTTTGTGATATGAGGAAGCAATGGATGGGCTTAGTTTTTGAACTAAGACAAAAGGTCAAGTGATTATGTAAGGTCATTACCGAAGATGAAAGCCCAGTTATGTTCTATGGAGATTTGTTCAACATATTCAGTGGAACTTAAGCCTCATTAGTCAGCTAGAGTTTGATTCACTTGCCCATGGTAAGGTTTCCAGTATTATTTGTGACTCCTTAGTCTATCCTGCCTACCTTCTACTTCTTGCTGTATTTCAGGTCTGACAATCTTATATGGATATCATTGCCTTTCATAAACCTATGCTGGAATCATGCTCAAATTACCTCAGATGGTATTAACTATCCACAGTGATGGGGACCCAGGTACCTGTTGAAAACAGCCGAATTGATTTTAAAGGTGATTTAAAGGTGGTGATTCCACCAAGCACATAGAGACAATTACTAGCACCAGTGCAGATGACATAATCATGCTAAATGAGAAGATATTCGATAGATCCTCTGCAATATATTCCTGCCCACAGAAACTAGTCTTCAAGACTAGAATGTCTTGGGCCATTTTGAACACAACAGATGCCTATGGCTGAGCAACTGAATACAACGCTAAGCTCAGTCAGATATTGTGTGGACTGTCTATTGACTATATTACATGAGCTGAAGCACACAACTCAGTGTAGATACCTACCTGAAAAAACTGCTGAAAAAAACTGTTGAAAGTTACAAGGGGAAATTTTTTTTTTCCTTAGCACTATATCAAAAGTACCACTAGTATTTGAAACAAACCCACAGGTTTTAAAACAAATGCTAAATACTTACCTTAGGGTATGCTTCAAAATATGTTTTGGGAAGGAATTAATGAAAATTTATGTGCTGATAATAATTAGGACACATATCCATTTCTGCATATTGGAAGAAGGGAAAATACAGGAGGAATGTACCCTCTTGTAAGATGAAATATTAACATTATCTCCTTAGAGCTGTCTTGCATTAAAATGTGAACTTTCTGATTTTAATCCTTAAGTAAAGTATTATGTTAAGACTGTTTTACATTTGGAATGATATTATATTCAATTTATTTCAACCAGAACAGATGGCCTGGAATGGTGTTAATCTGAATTTCTCTTTTAAATTGCCACACTGATTGGAATTTCAGCACTAGATTGATTAGTACAAAGAGAATATAAGATAGAAATAGGCAGAAATGTCTTAAAAATATTGATGAAACTGAAATATATTTCTCCAGATATTATAGAATATATGATTTTCATTAAATCCATTATTATTTTAATCAACAAAAGATGAGAATATATATATATTTTTTTTAGTGTTTCAATCACTTATTAAAACAAACTTTGAGGGTTTTTAGTATAACATCATAAAAACTCAGTATGATAACAAGCTAAAAATTACCACGATTGTTAAGTAAAGAATGATCTACTTTTACCTCTGGTTATGGTCACATTTTAGCTACAGTGTTTTTATGGGAACATGCTGAAGGTAATTTATATATAATCCTATTTTATTTTTCAACCTTCTGTTGGCTAACAGTGCAATATTTGTTTAATATCTGAGGGGTCCTCTTGTATTACAATACTTTTCCTTCTTTCCAGGCTGTAATGTGGGCCCAGAAGAATGAATAGCGAGTACCTATCATGAAAACTCTTATCTCAGTTCAGATCTCTCATGGTGGAAGGCTTATAAACTCCTTGTCACTTGCCTGTTAGGCTCAGAGTGAAAGGCTGACTAGCAAGCTCTCAACATTTTATGTTTATGATTTGATAAAGAGCTATTTCATTGGACAATAAGTTTGGATGAAAGAAGTTACATTGTATAATTGTATTTTAGCCTTTCTTGTCTTATTTAAAAAAAAAAATCATATCTCTGTTTATAGTAACAGATAATACAGAAGAGTTGTTATGGATTTTAATTCTAGTTTTATAATCACATTTTGTGTGGTCTTCTCCATAAATAACTTCTTGATGTACCAGCCATTTTATTAAACCTCTTCCCTCTTTCTCAAAATGAATCAAAGTTTCTGTAAATCTGATAATGTTAAGCAATCAGATTTTAATAGATCTAACTAAATTAATAGTGTAACATGAAATCACGCCTTCCGAAATAGCATGGAGGCCAAGTAAGAAACTCACTACGCTTGCTATTCTACTCCACATTTACTCCATATTTACCTCTTGGGCATCAAATGCAAATTTGTAGGGACACAATTTTTCTCAGTTTGTCATTTAAATAACTACTTGCTTAATGTTTAATATTTTAACCAGTTAATATTTTGTGAATGAGAAGAATAGAAAGTTTATTAATCATGTTTTTTGTGTTTTCTTTAATCCCTTTGAGAATTATGTTGTATATAAAAATAATGGACAATTATGTAAACTTGTCTGTTAAGTTGGAAAGTTTTTGGCCCTTTTCTTCAAAGTGTTATCAGCCCAAATAAAATATCTTTTACTGAAAGTTGTTTTGTTTGTTCATTTGCTTTCTTTCCCACTGTACAGTTGTATTTTTGTCTTTCTGGGTTTTGAGGATCAGATAGTTTGTGCGATCAGATAGCATTCACACTAGTCTGTTCAGATTTATACTGGTACATCTCCAGGAGTGTCATTTTATAGTCACTTTTTCTATGAAGAACCCTAATGGTTATGACAAACCATGATAGGCAATACCTGCAGGAGTTATGCCTCTGTGAAAATTAATTTCTAAGTTTTACTGCATTTGTTCAAGATTTGTTTTGTTACTCTCCTTTTTAAGTACATGAAAAGAAAAAAATGCTGTTGAAGTGAATCCTGACATATTTCTCTTCTTTTACCTTCTTCTTGGGTAGGATTGGTACAGAATCAATCCAGAACCAATTCTGTGTCCCATGCCTGTGGCTGTCACTCCATTGAAAATAGAGAAGGCTCTGTTAGGGCAGGGACCTAGAGTACCAGAAGATCCCCTTTATCTTGAATCCTCACCCACAGAAATTTACAGGTTTTTGAAAATGGAAGGGACCATTGGAAGGTAACCTACTCAATCAGCAGGCAAAAAAAAAAAAAAAGATTTCCACATCTTTTTTGACAGACCTCGTCAGACTAAGGAATGAACGTATCTATATTAATTCTTGCTTATTGTGAATTATCTGTGTGTCATTTCCATCTTCAAGAAATTGAGATAATTCCAAGTTTAGGAATTTTAGCAGGAACTACAAATATAGGTGAGATAAAGAATAAGGACATTGAATTGATTTGCAAGTGATTTATCAAGAATACAATCTTCCTGAGTTTACTCCATGGAATTATGCATAGGAATAATGTGTACTCATGCACTCATTTACACAAGAATCTGTTTGTAGCACTGAGGCTGCAGAAGGCAGAATAGATACAAAATGAGGAATAGAGCTATCACACCGCATATAAGTGCTTTTACTCCTAATTCATTGGCTTATTGTTGATTTCATAAAAATAATGATGAATTCATTTAGTATTATTGTGAATATCATAAGTATTTCTAAGAATTTTTATCTTATAGTGTTCCCCATCATTTCTTGCTGTTATAGCTAGCTATTTATTGATGTGCCATTTCTGGTAATATATTTTAAAAGCATTTATTTGCCTAATTTGAATTTCCTCATCTTAATTATACACATACCCTTTTTATCTGCTCTTCTTCTAGAAGGAACATGAACTGTTCTTTATTAAATGAAAAAAAAATTCTGATTGCACATCATGGTCACTGGAAATTATCATATGTGCATTCTTTTTTTTTTTTTTTTTACAAACCATCAATAATCTCCATCCATAAGGTTTCCTTTTTGTGATCAGCATGTGAACAAGTTCGGTAAGTTTCTATGTCATGAAGAACATCAATCCCGTGATAGGAAATGCCTGTCTTTGCTGCAGAGGATTAATATTCAGAAGCACCATCACTGACCTGGATCTTTAAGTACAGAATACTCTTCTCTTAGAATAGTTGCAAAGGGAGATGAAAATGGTGCCTGAGATGACCAAACATCATGTGCATTTGAACAGGTACTTTCCTGTGGACATCATTGAATAGATTCCACCATGCTTAACAGATAATGACCTTAAGTATTTATGAAGTAATGTATAAAAATAGTCATTTTGGTTCTGATAAAAAGAAAAAATAAAGAAAAAGGCTGGAAGGTGAATAATCTGTAATCATATTTTTAATATCTGCATCTTAATTTGATATGTAACCACCTGATATTTTGGCTTTCTGAAAAAAAATAGCAATATTCAAATTCAAATTCTAAATAGGTTTGTTTACACAGTAATCATAACATTAAGTTAAAGAAAACTTACAGAAAATTGCCTCTTCTTAGAAAGATTACATTTTTCCTTTTTTTTTAAATTATTATTATTTAAATAAAGTATCTTTAGATCAGGAAAGATGGTAGTAAAGAATAAAGTAGATTTTTACATAGGTCCCCCTGCTTAAAGGGAGAGGAAAATCTCACCTTTTCTTATAATTTATTTAGCAACTGAGAAAGCTACATGAATGAGAACAAGAAAGGTATGGTGATTGTGCTGGAGCACAATGACAGAGATACAGAAAGGAAATGTGAATTGACAAATGAGTAAACTGGCAGTTATTTTCAAAGAGAGGGATATAGAACTAAGTCTTCTGGCCAGGCCCAGAAAGACAAGAAATGTCAGTGTTTGCCAATAGATTTTGATGGTCTGACATTTGTTTCTAAATTATAGGCTTTTTTTTTTAGGCTTATATGGATATTGGTTTCAAACAGTTAGTTAGGTGCTAAGGTTAATACTGTAGTGCACAAGTCCAGCTCTTTGACTAGACACTGTACTGTTGAATCACTCAAGAATTTGTCTTATTTGACAGTTCATCAACAGTAAGAGAGAGACATCCTATATGTTCATGAATTAAATGAAGCTATTTTACTTAAGTAGATCTTCACATTGGTATATTTAATAAGCACATCAATTTCATTTGAAAATTTAATTTATCATGCATAATCTGGCATTTCTTCTTCCAAATCACTATTTCAAATCATGTTATGACTATACTTATCATTGATCACATTTTTTGCTTTCATATGAAGTTTGAAAGCTGTTTCACAAAACAATATGTCCATTGTTGCAGGTACATAGTCTCTTCAATTTGATTTTAATGACAAAGTTCATTATTTAATTTTTATATTACTTTATTTTAGCAGATGTTATAGAAGGTTTGGCAATATTTGCAACATTTACAGACTTCTACTCTAAATATTCTCTTCTCATCTGAAATTTATATAACAAAATAACAGCCAAATTTTCATTTTTCTTTCCTCTGGTCAATGATTTTATAATGTGACATGTGTCAGATTATAATAATAATTTAAATAATCTTTGTAATACCATTTTAACAACCAGCAGCTACAATAGTTGCTATAGAAACAGAATGACAGTGGAGAATAGCCCAGAAATATAATATTTTCTGTAATAGGAATCGGTAGTATTAAATACAGGACATAAGAATAATAAAAAACATTTTTTTTGTATTTTTACCAAATAGTAATATTCAAAATTATGGGGGTACTATCTATGCATCAGTCTTCATTTTTATGTGTACATCATCTTCACCTATTTCTAATTTAAATATATTTCTTCCAGTAAGACGATGACCTTAAATTTTATTGAAAGAACAGATATATATGTTTCACAAAAAATCTTTTGTGTGCATTAATCAATAAAGACACATATTACCCTCTGATCACAGATTAATATAAATTATCACACTCTTAAATAAGACACTTTTTTCCCAAAGAAAAAATATTTTTATCCTACAAAAAGAATAGCATAAATTTTATTTTCATGTGCTTTTGGAGCCAGATATATTTTTATTTGAGAATGTGAAAAAATATATAGCTTTGCACAAATTCTTTCCATATTTTTTTAAGTTAATATTTTGGTATTGTCTTAGTTTTTCTGGGAGAAGGAGCAGTTTATTATAATCGGAATAAAACAAATAATTGGATAGGAATTGCTGGTAAATATCTTTGGGGTTTTCTTTTTGTTCATTTTATTTTCTTTTAATCGGCAAATATTTTGTTTGAAATTTAGAAAGCACTCTAGTTAATCTTCATCCCTTCCACTTTATTGAATCCGGATATTTATTATTACAAAATCTCAGCAAGTATGCAAGTATCTATTTTTATGATTAATTACACTAAATTAGGTGGGTCTATTCATAAACTTAATCTGGTGTGTATACAAACTTTTCTGATCACCATAAAGAATATTAGAATCTTTTTAGATTTCTGCAGGCAGAATAGAAGTTGAATTGTTTATATCTTCAGTACTTTTAAATGATGATACCTAAGAAAGTACATTCAGAAAATAGATTATTAAGACATACAGACCTTGCTGACTTCTCATAGAACTATCTGATAGAAGAGCACAGACTCATCATAAGAAGAAGAGAGCAGCATGAAGAAACCAGACCATGTTTTTCATGAGAAAATGGAAAATGTGGAAAAAATGTTTCTGTGGAAAATTGCAGTTTTGGAAAATAAACTTTTTACACTTTTTACTTCAAAGAGTCTTTTAATCTGAAACATGCAGATAGTTCTTTTGATTTACTGATCACTTTTGCATGATCATTGCATATTTTACCCTGTAATGTCTTCAGAGTTTTTTCCCGCCCCAAGTATAATGAGACTTTTATGTAAGAAATTTCCAGGGGGTGAGAGGATATCAAGATTTGTTATTAAAGATCTCAGAGGATGTTTCACATTTCAGAGTAAATGGCTATATGACATATGTAAATTTAAAATATGAATAAAAATAACATTTGAAAATATGCTTTTTAAGTCAGTTACACATATTGTTCACCCTGAGGAATTATCGCAAAAACAAGAAACTTCATAGACTGAGATTTGCGCAGAACTTCACTTCTATGCTTAAAAATATATATAAAAAAATTTACTTATGGAGTCAGTAAAGTTCAGGGGTCAGTTGAATGCTGTCATAATAGATTTTACTCCACTGGATATTTTTAACAGCTGTGGTTGTGCTTTAGAATAAATTTATAGGAATTTCTTTTAATCGTAAAATATTTTTGCAGTAGTCCTACCAACCTGTTGATGGCCATGAGATATACACAAGAAGATGAACTAAATTAAAGGTATTCAGTTTTCTAAATTTGATGATTAGTCTTGGTCATTTTCATTTTGGAAACATCTGTAGTGCTAATTGATTTTCAGTATCATTTTGTTGTTTTTGTTGTTAATGGCAGTTTGTTTTCTTACTACTACCTTTTTTTAAAAAATATTAATATTAAGAGTTTTTTTGAAAAAGTGTTGAGTTAACATTTTAGTAGTCTACCAAAAGGATAGATTTCATAAGTTCCTTCAACCTGAAAGTTTATCAGTCCTTCCTTCTTCACAAAAGACAGCTAGAATTGTCCCATTTCAGGTGTGTCTTGGCTCATGAATGATAAACAAATTATATATTTCAATTCTCCTTGTATTACTTACTAAAATATGCATCAATTTTTCAATATGCTTTGACTTTCTGTTTTTTCAATATGTGTGTTACCTTGTAAAACTGATACTTGCTGTTTAATTTCTGCTTCCACTGTGAACAGGGTTTATGTGTCAGACAGGTCCAGTATTAGAGAAGCAAACACTACTAACATGAGCACTAAATTCAGTAGCAGTCATATAATGAACTTTATCTTTGATGAATCAGATATAGGAATATTGGACTGTTTTCAGATCCTCATAAACATGCTGCCTTACCTGTAGTTGAAGAGATAGCTGAAGAAAACTATATTTTCTTCTAGACTACTAAGTTAAATAACTCTAAAAGATTTTGAGGAGGTGAAAACATGTCTGTTATTTAGATCCCCCTTTTCAAACTATTTTTATCTTTCTAAAATCTTCAATCTCCTTGTCTCAGACATAATAGTGTATACATCATGGGGGTTCAGTTGCGTAGACACAATAGCAGGAAAAGTAACTTGATGTAGAAAATTAAGATCTTTACTCCCATGTCTCAGTATTGCTAATTTAGTGCAATTCAAATCCATGTCAGACTTCTAAAATATTCTAAATATTCTAAAAATTTTAGTTATACAAACAGATTCTTTTTCATTCCTTCTACCAGAATTCTGTGCTTATATACACAGCCCATTCAGATC
>JAUBNY010001036.1:6492711-6506382 GCA_032275445.1 Crypturellus soui
CTCCCTGTGTAGACATTCAAAATAAGAACTGAAGTAAATTAAAGGGATCTTAATTCACCTAGAAGTGAAATGAGTTAAATTGAATAAAAGACTTATTTAGGAAGAAAAGAATCTCCATAAATGTTTAATTCAATTTAATTAATCATTTTAAAATACATAATTTGGATTAACTTGAATGAGCTTTCTTGATTATGTCATTTTAGACAGAGACAGTGAGGGCTAATCTGCATGGATCATTTATTAGACTAGTTTATGAACTTCAGTGTGTTTACTTCCAGCTAGAAATGGAATTATGCTTCCAAATTGAAAGTAATACTTCAAAAGATTCGTTATTATGATTAGGGTAATAATAAGTGGTGCCAGGTTCTCTCTGTTCAGGCAGTTAAATTATCCCTGACCAACATGATTGTTTCTTTGACGAGTTGTCTGGTCAGTGGACAGGGAGAGAGCAGAGAGTGTTGTTTATCTCGACCTTAGCAAAGTCTCTTTACACAGCCACTTCTACCATCCTTGTAACAAAATTGTGAAGTTATGATCTGGATAAGTGCATTTATCTGGCTAATTCCTACTCCTTCCTAGACACCTAGGAAATGCATGGGTTTTTATTGTTGGTAGTGGTGCTTTGTTTTAAGTCAAAAATTCCTTCATGAAGAAATGATTTTGGAAAATATTTTACAAGAGGATTTGAAACGTGATCTAAAATGCTTTGATGTGATGGCGATGTGGCAAAAATACTCTGTGTCCTCAGAAGTTGACGAAGTCCAAACACATAAGTAGAAAAATAGTAAAATTACCCTGTGAATTGTAAATTGGCAATGTAGTGTCTTTTTGAATATTTATATTGGCCAATATCTAGAAGTTATCTCCCTGGCATCAGGAAATTCAGGCTGGATGTTATGTAAAACAGCCATCTAAACCCCTCTTCATTGTGCTAGATGTCCAGAGTTAATATCCATTCTGTTCAGAATCAGATTCTCTGAAACCTTTCGGGTGGACATAACAGGAAATATTTCCCCTCCATAAAGATGAGAAATGCAGGTGAGATTGGGATTACACTCTCCGGTATGCAGAGGTACCATCATTTCATTGCTCTGATTCCTAGCTCATAAAGGAATACAGGTGGTTGATATGAAGGTGGTTCCAGTGCAACCACCATTTCCAGCTGGAAATGTAGAGGACTGCCTCAAAAAAAAGCAAAGCACCTAAATAATGGTGTGTCCCTTACAAGACAATCTACTTCAGTCTTCTGCTAACAACTGTCTTGAATACTGTAGGAAACAAACTATTGAGGTGTGTGCCAGTACTTTTTCCTGTTTCTCATTTTCCTCTAAACATACCAAGATGATTGGCATGTACCAGAGCAGGACAGAGAGGACATGGCAGACATGACAGGACATGGCAGAGAGAGCACAAGGCAGTAAAACATGAGAGAAGTTTGTGATCTGAGCTTACTATGCCGTGGAGCGAGATGTATGAGAAGGAAGTGAGGCTATGTCTATTTTGACATAACAGACCATACTGAGGATAAAAAGGCGGCTTGACTCTTGGCACCTCCTTGGGTCACTCTGGTGCGTGATGTAGAATATCTTTCTGTTTTCTTTTATCAATAAAGCATTTGTGGGGAGGTAGACTGCATTTGAACTGCAGCTCTGTGATTTACACAAATGTATCTCTAGAGTCTTGCCAGTAGTCTCTGCTCCCTAACTCCAGAGTTCCTTAATTAAGAAATGAAAATTTAGGCCCTTGTTTTATTGCAATAATGCTGTGCCTTGGAGTTATTCTACAGTACTTTTTGAGTTTTTGTTTTGTTTGTGTTTATTTTTTAAGTAGAGTTGAAAATTTGCAGACAATATTCTTTTCCTGCTACTTCTTCTAGGAGTAAAATCATTGGACATAAAAGACCTGTTAATTCATCTAGTCCATTTCCCATTTCAAGATTGTCTCCTAAAGTCTTCCTAATTCTGGAAATTGCAAATATGTTTAGGTTTATAATTCTGGAAATTGCAATTATGTATAGGTTTCATGCTTTGCATGGTCATCCATATGAAGAAACACTCTTTTATGAAAAGGTAAAAAAGACTTGCATACAGTTAATAATGTCTCAGTAGATAGGTAGCAAGACTAAGCCTTTCTGTTTTAAAAATGCTCTTGAAACACGCTCTTTTTATTTTTATTTTTTTTCCTGTGTACTGCAGGCATTTAAGGGGGATGCAGCCTTTGAAAGCAGTGAGATGACATAAATGGACCTAGGCATGTGTTTAAAGAGAGAAATTTCAAACTGTTTGTGCAATATATTATGAATTGTGTCTTGCTCCTAAATAGCTAGAGGCACACTTTATTTTCTGATATTACTCACATAGAAGGTTGTCTTCTCAGTTTACTGTCATAAATAATCACGAGCTATATTAATAATAATTATAAAAACTCAGCAGAATTAATGAAAATGTACTATATGTCCTTTCACTGATCCAATAATCTCCTAAATGTTGACAGACACATATATAACACTTAATTTAATAACAAATAACTAAATAAAGAAAATATGTCATTTATACATTCCATGATGAGCTGGGCTATTCATGTTCATGCAGGTTTCACGATCTTTTGCTACACAGTTCTATTTTTTCTCATACATAGGAAAACTCTAGAAATGAATGATTTTACAAAATCAAATGCACGCATGAATTTTACAAATCTGAAAGGTCTCATTGCCCATGGTGTCTGTATTACCAAATTATCTTTTATATTTAAAATCTATCCAAAGAGCTCTGGTAGGCAGCATCACTATGTGTGGTGTGTGTTGGCAGCACAAACTTGCAGGTGGGTGGCATTAGCAAGAGCACAGCCAACAGGGCAGAGAAATAATTATTCCCTTCTAATTCGCACTGGTGGTACTGAATCTGAAATATGCCCAAATCATCACTCCTCAGGAGAAGGACAAGGGCAAACTGGAGAGATTCTAGAGGAGAAGGTGAAGATATTGGTTTGCTTAGCCAGTAGAGGAGAAATTTAAGAAAGAATCTCCTAGTTGTTTTCAACTGTCCTGTTTGTGGTTGCAGTTGGAGAGAGACTGTTCACAGGGAAACAAAGTGAGAGGATATCATTCATAAGCCACAACACAGGAAATTACACTGTAATTTTAGTTTGGCCTTTAGCTTATCTTTTGTCTTTAGCTTACTACAGAAATGAAGCTTTTGATTCACTCAGCTCCTTTTTTTTTTTTTTTTCCAAAATGCATGTTTTAAATATAAGTGCTTTTCCTTATAAATTCTGTTTGCTTCCCTCAAGCATTCAAATATGGTTTAAGTCTACATTTATTATTTTTGGAGAGCATGATATGTCATTTTGGCCTTTTATTTATTTATAAAGTATAATGTTTATCTACAGTACTACAGAAGAAATTAATACTATATAATGATGCGTGGATGTTAATGGAATATCAAATTGTTTGATTTATAACCCTAGTCCATAAATTTTTCTTCTAAAGATTAATAATATCCTTCCTTTTTACATAAAGTTATCATTAAAGTGGAGCTCAGAACTCTTTCCATCAGGCATGGGCAACTGTTGTACTGCTTTGCCAGAATATTGACATTTTTAGTATATACACTTGGTATACTTGATAAAGTGAAAAAGGAGGTACAGAATAACTGATGTGCCATATAACTATTTTAAATGTTACAATGGCATTTTGGTATTTTGCAAAGAATGATGAGATGTACAGTAAAGTACAACTGCAATATTCATTGAAATCATTATTAAAATTTAAGGATATCTATTTTCTCCATTATGTCTTTCAGATAAAAGAACTGTTAATCTGTGAATAATTCATTCAGTTTATTGGCTTAATACTGTGCTTTTTCTTCCTTCTTCCCAACTTTTCTATGCTTTAATTTTCTCAGTGCTTTGTCTTTTCTGTCTTTTCCCCTCTTTATCATTAAATATACATATCATATCCACAATAATATTAAGTTTGGAAATTATTTTTTTCATATGGTGCAGTATACAGCACTAAAAAAAAGTGAAATGTGTGTAAAATAAGCTGGGGGTCTCAATAAAATATGCTTTTACTGTATATCAATCCCACACCAGTTGCAGGTATTGTTCCAGATGACCTTCAATTCATAAGGTCTTAAAATAAGTAAAGTTAATAGTAAGAACCGAAACATGAGCTTAAGCTAAGTAGTGATTTGGTTAACTGAGGTGTTGCTTATTTCCCTTGCCATATTGCCAGAAGTGGGATTGCTAGAGGTAGCTGAGAGGACACGTATCTGGTTTAATAGAATGTGCTGCCAGCACGACATTCATTCATGACAGATACTTAGAATTCATTTCCTGACTGTGAGGTTGCATAAATCTAGTGGGGTTTAGGGCAGAGTGGAAATTCTCTTACAAGCTTTTGAGGAAGACTTACATATAATTTGAGAAATTGTATTTGTAAATTGAGGACTCGGACATGCAAATTTCTGAGCATGCAAATACAGATACCATATACCATTTTATGTCTTTCCTAGTTTTGAGATTTTCTGAGTTTACCCTTTTTAACAATGGTGCATAATATGTAGTGAAGTTATTTTTATCTAATGACCGAAAATACATATAAGGCTTCACTCTAACAGGACAAGACCCGTTAACTCTTTGGCCATGCTCCTAGCATTTTTTATTTTTAATGAATTTGAAATAGATAAAATTGAGGACTGGAAAGACTATGTTACTCTACCTAATATTAAGAAATTAAAACCCACAGCAATGTGTCAGTATTTACCAAAAGCATGTTGAAGTTATGTGAAAATCACTTATAAAAACAGCTTTTATTATTTTCAAAAGTCCACCTAAGAAATATAGTTAATAAAAAAATGCTATTTCAAGAGGAGAGAAACCAATTTATTTCTGTCTTGAAAAGCAGAAAATTCTTCTGGCCAAAGCCCATTGGATCATGAAATGAATTCATCTGGAAACCAAACATCACTGGCAAATGCTTCTCAGAGAGTATAGATTACATACCTCCCAATATTAATAAATAAATAAATAAAATAGAGAAAATGGAAAAAAATAGCAGTGGGAATGGCTATTTCCCTGCAGATAATGTATTTTAGATAGGAAATTTTCTGCTGCTTAAAAACATTGAAGACAATTTGAAGACTCTTCTTTGTCTTCAAATTTTGTCTAGACAACTTTGTCCTTCTCAATAATAGTTAAGTTATAGTTGAACAGTAAGAACAAGAATTAATGTCCTAATGCTCCACCTCCAAAATAGCGCATTAAGCAGTGTTGTTTTGCAAAAATAAAATACAGATTTTTCAGTATGAAAAATATTTTTTCTTTATATATTGAAAATTCTAGATATTTGAATTTATTAAAAAGTAGACTATTTATCCTGTTATAAAAACATTTAGAGAAAATGACTTGATTTATGTCAGTAAGAAAACAATGATTTCAGATATCTCCTCAGATATATTACTTAAATTATGCTTCCTTTACTATAAAAATGCATATATCTTGATGAACAATGTTCTACATGCAAATTATTCACTACAGCCTGCTATTTTTATAATACTGATTTTTTTTTTTAATGTGCCGTTTGCAAGGTGTAATTAGGTGTATTTACAAGTGATATGATCGACGAAGAAAACATAAAAGTCTTTCAAGGAATAATGCATGTTCTTGAAGGAGTGACAGTAGCATATACAAATTAAAAGATGTGTTCCACAGTGGTAGGCGTAGCATTTTCCTTGTCCTTTCAGGTCTGTAACATTTTACTTTAGTCTACTGGACAGAACTTGGTTATTGTGACAGGCTTCTTGAAAAAAAATTGTATAGGTTGTAATATGTTATTTTGCTAAAATGAAATATTAACTATGAAAATACCAAATGAAACAAGAGGCAAAGGGACAAGAAATGGAGAAAAAAAGGAAAGAAAGCAAGTTTATTTAATTATTTTATTTATTTTTATATATATATAATTTATTTATTTATTTATTATTTATTTATTTATATATATATATAAATGTAGAAAAATGTAGAGAATAACTGAATGAAAATGAGAAGTCACTAGACACATAAAAAATTATGTAAAGGAAAGAAACAGAAAAAAATCCTCAACAATGGTAATCCAGTAATAAAATAAAAGGGATAGTATAATGGCTATGCAAAGGATGACAGCACTATTTGCAGATTTATTTGTATCTCTTTGTCAGCATGCCTAATGTATAATAAAATAGAAATTAATATTACTCTGATGTAGGTTCACTGTTACCATATTTACTATAGTTTGGAATTGCTAACTTTAAACAAATGATTCCAAATGAAAGGCAATAGGTTTTGTGCTTCAAGTTATATACTAGAGGTTATGAGAATCTCACTTTTTTTTCCTAATAGTGCCTGTAGAACTGTTCAGACCAGCACCTTGTTTAATTCCTCACTTCACCTTATATGTGATCTATTTTCCCCGTTAGTGTTCTGTTCTGTATAATTTCATAAGAACATATATCTACCATAATAGATTTCTTTCTCCCATAATCTTTTGTCTTTTTTTTCCTTCATGATTTCGCTTGGATATGTTTGATCCATCTTTATTTTTCCACTTCCATCTGTTGCTTTTCTTCTGAATAAGCCTAAAAACTCTACTTGTTAGGGCAGCACTCTTTCGTTCTTCAAGTCCCTTCAGAAAATTCACTTCAATAGAAATTAAGAAACAATCTTGATTAATATTAGCTATTGATCAATTAATTCCTTCACTAAACTTCTCAGTGTGTCTCTGACATTTTGTGTGTCTTTCTTTGAGATTTAAATCTCTTTTTAGATACAGATTGTCATAGTTCATTCTGTACAGCTGCTAATGATTCACAATTGAAGAATTATGTTAGATGTTTAGTGCTATTTTCTATTTTTTCCATTTTCAAGCAAGGCACATCATCCAGACAAGAGAATATACATATATATATACATATATATATATAAAAGTATGAGAGTATATATAAGTATATATAATATGTTATAAATGGTGGCACTGTAAAGTGACTTGTAAACCAGATTATACCTTGGGATTGATAATGGTTAATTTATTTTCAAGCGCATAGTGCCAAGTCTAAAAGAAGAATAAGCCAACAAAAACATCACTTCATCATGTAGATAATTAATATCCACATTTTTTTCACTTTCAGCTGTATTAAAACATTTTAAAAATAAAGTCCTTGAACAAAGAACATCATGGTGCTGTTTCAAGGCTCTATTTAGCTGAAAATTATTCATACCCAGTAGAAATGACATTTTAGTTTTAGACTGCCAATGTGAACTTTATTAGTGTGTCATTAATCATTGTCTTGGAGGTGACACCTGCGGAAAATGATTTAGTGGAGATTAGAGCACTCAAATGTAACACTGAAAATATCACATTTATTTCCAGTATCAATCAGTCAATGAAATACATATTAACAAAAATAGACATTTATGTACATTTAAATCAGCTCATAGCATAACGCACTGCTTTCTATTCAAGAGCACTTTTAATTTTTTTTCACATTTTATTTCAGTTTATAGTTTAAATAAGAATACTCTATTACCAATTTATTTAATTTAAAATCTGTGTAATAAAATATATTTGAGAGAAGATGGTAGAGATTGAAAATATATGCTAAACAGAAACATCTGTCAAAAAAAACCTCCACCTCTCCAGATTGTCCAACATTCAATCCGATAATTTTTTCTCTCTCTTCAGCTCTTCAGTCTACTGGACTTTGCTAAGATTGTAATAATATAAAAGAGTTTCTTTATTCTGAGATTGAAAAAAAAACCCAGAAATTATCCCACAAAACACCTGTCATCATAGTAGGGGATTATTGGTTCTTATCTTTCTAAACACAACTTTTGTATAGTTTACTCAAGTCATGTGACTGTAACTGAACAACAGGATAAAGTGTGCATGTGCAGTCTCTCCTTCTATTCTGTCATTAACATTTCTCTTTATTTTCGTCTTTACCAGATTCAGGGTGCCATAATCTTTTTCCCCTATTTTTACCAAGGAATTCACTAAAACTGAAAACAATAAACAAACTAACAAATGAACAAACAAAAATAGTCTTTTACACATTGAGAAATATTATAATTGTTTTTAGAGGAAGAGGGAATTAGTTTTTTCCTAATCTGTAGACTTTTCAGTATTAAATACTGACCTAATACAAAAAAAAAAATCTGTTACTAAGAAGTAAAACATACAATTAGAATAATTTCTAACTTTCTGAAATGCAAATTAAAACATATATTTAACTTACATATAAAACTAGACATATTCAGTATTATAAAAGCTCATTTTTTTAAGATTCTTATTTTTCATATTAAAGTTGTTTTTACTGATTCTTAAAAGAAAATTTTCAAAATATACAGAATGTATTTTACTGTTTACTTACAAAGACACTGGGGTAAGAGGTACAATGTGAAGCTTGATCTGAATTGAGCCAAACACTTCCTAAATGACTGCTAAATGTGACATTCATTCCTGGCTTTAAAAGCACAACATTTTTTTTTTTTTTTTTTTGTGCAGAGGCACAGCTGAGAACTCAAACTGTTTGAGAATCAAATGGGAAAAGGGTCTTCTTGAGAAGCAAGAAGTACGGGTGGATTTATTTGATCATTTCTGTAAACAGGCATATGGTCCCCTTATTTTTGAATTCAGTCCTTAACCATTCTGAAAGAGGCACTACTGCTTTTGCTAGCATAAATAATGCTGTTCGCTTTGCAGAGTGGTGGGGGTCTTTCCATCTGCTTGAAAGAGTCAACAACTGTTCTTCTCTAAACTCTGCCTTGGATTTCTCATACCTTAAATCAGGACCATTTACTCTGAAAGCCAGAATGTTCTTAAATAAAAGTTATTTTGTGAACACGCTGTTTGGCTCAAAATTAAATAAACAACTGAGATTCTTACACAGGTATAGTTACTCAGGAGGTATGTGAATACACCAAAGACATGTCAGAACAGCTTCTCTGGGTCTCATTTTGAATCCCTCTAGTAGTGCAGAATGACTGTGAAAAACAAACAGACAGACAAAAACACCCAAAACTTTAACTTAAAGGCCTAGCAAGTTTTCATGTAAACAAACAGCTCTATCTCTCTTCTCAAGATATGAGAATATAGTCTAAGAGAAAAAAAACACAGAAAGCATACTAGAGTCCAGAATTCACCCCTAGCCCATAAAATGAATCAAGGACATCTCAAGGTACTACAAGTATTACTATTTAGCAGAACCTATCTTGCTTGAGACAAAGGTCAGGAATGCATTTACAATAACATTATCACAAATGTGAAATCTTGGATGGAAATTCAAACAGGAGCTGGCCCCTACAGGTTGCCACAGCAACCTGTAAAGTTTGAAAACCAGGTTCAATGAAGTCAAAAGCCAGGAGCTGAAGTCAGAGCAGACCTCATTGTTCATTTTATGCTATTCTACTAGACTGACATTCCTGATATTTTTGACACAATAAAACAGAATATGATTCTTTTCTTTGTGTATTATTTACTGCAGGAATATTAATTGTTTAATACACTAATTAAACTGTACTTTCTTATATGCAAGCCGTGATAAATTGTTTTCTGATTTTAAAGGAAGAATATTTTTATTTTAGTGAATTAGTAAGGAACAAACTGCATGACGGTAATGATAAAATTCAGACATGTAAATAATAAATTAGTTTTTCAATGAATATTGAAGACAAATACTGGTGTGCAAAGCAGAGATATTTTGCCTTTGGGGTTCATGACTTTTTCAATATTTAGAAAATTAGGTAGCTCCCCTCTTCATCTGTGGACAATGATATGCTCCAGTAGATGGAGAAATGATTTTATAAATATCACAGCAGATATCTTTTAAGCCTGAAAAGATATATGTATTTTGAAAAAAAAAATTCTTACAGTTCGATACATTTAAATATTTTTAGGGAGGTAGTCTGTTTAATCCAGTTATCTAAAACTCTGATGAATTTAGTCAGTAGCTCTAAAAATCACATTTGTCCAGAAAAGTTTGCCTCGCCAGAATCTTAGATGTTTTTTCCAGCTATAGTAAATACTAGCAATGAGTGCACTGAAAGCGTGGTAAAGTGAATTAAGGCCTGTTCTTTTCTTCCAGAGTTAATTTTCAGATAGCTACTCAGTTATTTTCATTGTATTTCTCACAATGTAATCATTAATAATGACCCAAGCTATCAGCCATAAGCTGCCATATTGTCACAGACCACCTTTTTCCTGTCTTCTATGCAGCATGGAGAACTACACTTTTTGCATTTGTTCTTTTTTATTCACTAACATACTGGGAAGGGATACAAATGACTTCTCACTATTCTCCTATTTATTCATTGCTGATATATTCTATAAAAACATCATTTCTATAATATATATACTATTCTATTAATTCTATGGATAGAATAATATTTTATTAGAGGATAGAATTATATTATAGAATTATATTAATTGTATTATAGGATAGAATAGGATTTATTATGGACAGAATAATATTTTATTATTCTATAATAATTTCGATGATGTTTTCTATAATATAATAATTTTTGAGGTTTTTTTTGCTGCTTTCTGAAATGTGACATTGTTCCTTCTTTTTTAGCCATATTATAAAGGAAACACAAGAGGCTTATGAGGCAGCAGAACAAATGATTAAGGACATGAAATGCATATTAAGAATGAATAGAAACATTAGGTTGTAGTACTAGAGATGTATAAAAGAAGACAAATATGTAAAAAACATTAGAAATGGCACTTGGTACACTTTTCAGGCACTAATACATTATTTTTCTTTTTACATTCCTTGATGGCTTTCAACAGTGACTGTGTTTCTTATTTGCAGGGTTAATACACTTTTCTTCTAATATTTCCTCTAGAATCCATACCTTAGCATCACCAGTAAACTATTAAGAGTATTTAGATCCTTCAAAAGATATCTAATTTTGAAAACCTATTTCACATCCAGAAGACTTTTTAAAAAATATTTTGAACTGAGGTCTAGGTGTTGTAGAAGAATGACTTGAAAAAGGAGAAACTTACAGAAAAACTAGGGCCTAACAGAAGTTTTGACATTACAGCGGCTTGCTTGGAGTGATACACAGTTGCCACTTCCAGGATTGCTTGTGCACACGGACTCTGCTCCTCCGTGGTTCCCTGGGCAGCACAACCTGCCCTCCTCACAGCTGCAAGGAGGAGTAATGGAGGGTGGAGCGGAGTGAAGACATCACGGCCAAACTGTCGCACTCCTTGTGTTGGGCCGCTGATAAGCTGCACAGTAGCTGCCCAATGGGAGATATATAATAACATTACGGGTACTGAGTCAGCAAAGGTGGCAAATCACTCCTTTCGGATGAACTTTCTTGAACTTTGTTCATTATAAGCTCATTATAATGTCAAAACACACCTCCATCCCCAAAGTTACCAGCATCCGAGGTACGACCACTCCTCACTGAGCATGTGCTTCAGATTTTGATTGAAAGTGAGAAACTTTTTCACCAATCAGTAACAATTTTAAGTATGTCTATAGTCACTCAAGCTCCACCTGAGTGTAAAGAAAAGTATAAAAGGTGAACTAAGGAGGTAAAAGAGGAGGGAAGAATCCATCATAACCCCTGAGTCAGTCAACAGGCTGATCCTCCTTTCCTCCCCTGGGGTGGGGACTCTGACTGAGGAGACTTGAAACTGAGAGCCCTCTCCCATCTCCTGCGGTGAGTGATGACTGCACATTTGTACATCAGAGCTAGCTAAAAACCCCACACTGTAGTAGAGAATTTCCTGTACTGACATCCAAAACCTGCTCTGTAAATGTTGCATTTGAATAAATCCTGCTGTTTGTGAATTTGACTACTTGTTTAGGGGGGCAATCGGACTTACAGTCAGCAGACTGTTCGTGAATCCGATACTGCCAGAGTCAAGCTTATTGTTGATCACATTATTTGGGAACTCGATTCGCTCCTATGAAGGCGATCAGACCTACGGTCCACAGACTGTTTGTGAACCTGATACTGCCAGAGTTGGGTGTATAGCTAACAGTGTTTGACGTCTTCTTCCCTGCCTACCACCATGGCTTTGGCCTACCACCATGCTGAACCATTTGAAATTAGAACCTTGAACTTTTCTTGAGAGCAAGTTTTAAAGGTTGTCTAAAAACATACGTATCAAGAAACTGTCTCCTATAACATCCTTATAGACAAGGATAGACAACATCCTTATAGACAAGATAATTGAAGGTGGATTGAAAATTGGCTAAAGTGCCAGGCCGTGATCAGCATTACGCAGTCCAGCTTAAGGTCAGGTACTAGTGATGTGTCCCAGGAATCAATGCAGGGATCAAAACTGATTAACATATTCAAAAATTACCTTGATGAAGGAACAAAGGGAACTCTCGAAAAGTTTGCCTGGTGATACATTAGGAGGAGTGGCTGATACATCAGAAGGCTGCATTGTCATTCAGTGGGACCTTGATAGGCTGGAGAAATGGGCAGGGAGGAACCTCATGAAGTTCAATAAAGGAAAATACTGAGTCCAGCAAGTGTTGAGGATTAATCCCTTGCACCAGTACAGGCCAAGGTCTGAGCAGCTGTAGAACAGCTTTGCAGAGAAGGGCCTGTTAGACTTGGTGATCAGCAAATTGACCATGAGCCACTGCTGTGCCTTCAAGGCAAAAGACAGTACTCAGCTATGTTAGGAAAAGAGTTGCAACAAGCTGGGGGAGGTAATGCTTTCCCTCTACTAGTATTTTGTGAGACATATCTGGAATGCTGTTTCCAGTTCTGGACTCCCCAGTACAAGAAAGACATAAGCATACCTGAGTGAGTCCAGTGAATGGCTATGAAGATGATCAGGGGACCAGGGCATCTTTCATACAAGGAGAACCTGGGCAGTATCAACCTCCAAATATCTAGCCCATAATTCACTGGCTGTTTCTTCTGCAGAAGAGAAGGTTCAGGGGATCTGATCAATATGTACAGGTTCCTGGTGGTGGTATCTAAAGAAAACTGGAAAACTGAGCCAGACTCTTCTCAGTGGTGCTGAAAGACAGGAAAAGAGGCAACCCGCACAAATTTAAACAGAAAAAAAAATCCATCTGAACAGAAGTGGGCATCTTTTCATTGTAAGGATGTACAAACCCTGTAACGGGTTTTCCAGGAGAGTGGAAAGTCTCCGTCCTTGGAGATTTATTTAAACTTTCCAACTAGACACAGTCCTGGACAAGGTGCTCTGGCTGAGCCTGCAAAAAGTTGAACATGGTGATCTCCAGAGGTTCCTTCCTATGAACTAGTCTGTGATTTTGCATTTTTGTGAAAAGTAGCCAGCTCCTGTAAAACAACAATGTGATGATTTATTTTATTATCTCTCTATTAAATACACAGAGCCTTCACAAAAAGATTTTGTATTTGTGGAAAATACGAAAAAAATATGATACTCATCAAAGATATTCAAAAGAAAAAAGAACAGATCCAAACAGAGCAAAATAGTAGCACACTGAGCTTAAAAGTAGCATGACTGGTGAATTTTTGCTTTTTTTTGACTATTATTATTATTTCATTTTCAACTTGAATATAAATTCATTGTCCAGGAGAGAAAGATTTAGATATGCCTGAACCACCTTCTCAGCAATTATTCAAATCCTATGACAATAAGTGGCTTAATCCCATATTTGTTCA
>JAUBNY010001036.1:6509741-6538494 GCA_032275445.1 Crypturellus soui
TATATATATATGCATATAAAAACATGAATATGTTTATTCATGCTTCGGTATGCATATGCACATGCACATACATACACATAAAACAAATATATATATATGTACAAAGATTTTGGAATAATATCTTGGAAGGCAGCTGGTAGGTTGTATTGTGCCCCACAAGGAAAAAAAATGAAGCCATAAAACTCTAATATTGGTCACCAGTCAGCGAAGAAATAGGTCTGAAAAGCCTTGATCTTTCTAGAAAACAGTCCTTTAAAAATATCTTTAAAACAGTGATAAAATAACTATATGTTGTCTAATACATGCTATAGTTGATTGCCGAGAGGTGAGGCTCTTATTCTTGTCATTAAATGGCTTCAAGAGTGTGAAGTAGACAGTAAATGAATATTAGGAAGCTCCATGACATCACTAGAATGAATACAGGCACAGGGTGAACTTTTTCTAAAAGCCGTCTTCTTACTACATAAAATAATAAAGTTTAGTGGGGATGGGTCATACGGAACTCCTCAGGATCAATTAAAACTTTTCATTGAAAACAGCAAAGACCAAAGGGTTGAGAATTTCCAATTTACAGTTTTGCATTACAAAGAAAGCCCTGGCAAAACCTTAAAGCTGAAAAATATCTGCTCTGTGGATCAGGATGGATTAACCTTTTTTAAGGAACTGAAATATCTTCTGGCTAAAAAGGGCAGATCTCTGCCTGAGCTCAGCAGAGCAAAATGACTTAACAAGTAATTTAATCTTACTGTTATCAAATGTTCTTTAGTTATTTGCTGGTTTCCTGTCTTGTAAGCAGAGCTGATTGAATAATTAAAAACCTAAAAAAGATGACTTTCTACCAAATGCTTCATATGAAGTGAAATAATATACTCTAATAGATTACAAAAAAAAAAAGATGTTTACGTAGGCAATGTTTTGGATAAGATAAGGTGATTTTGCACAAGTAACAACTTCAAAGTTTTACATATAGTTTAGTCTAAAATTTCTTTATATAGTTTAGGATTATTTTATTCTGGAAATTTCAATATTTTTAAAACTGCTGGTTCAGACCAGTCTCACTGACATTTAAAAAGTAGTAATTATTTGCTTATTTTTTTTTCTAGCCTCTGTTAAAAAAAATCAAGAATACACTTCTATCACTTGTTTGAGTATGTTTTTTTAATAGGTGTGATGACTAATTATTATTCCAGCAAACTGTTAACTGTTATCAGCAGTATTCCATTTTGAATGAATATCACAGTTTCAAACTTAATACAGTCAAAATGAATTACAAAATATTTCTGCAAACTGCAAGGATTCTAAAGGGTTATTATACCAGTTTAACTTGACGTCATATTCTCCATCTGCTCTGGCAGATGCTGCATTTCAGTATGAATATTAAAGTCATTTGGAAAACAATTCTCATAATTGTAAGAAACATTTAGAACATGAAAGGAAGATGCTACATTTTTTGATGATGTGTATGCTCGCATTACATATCTCACAGTAAATGTAAGAGTAATATATTACAGATGATTTTTAAGACTATAGCAGAAGTCAGCTCTTGACAACTGTATTCTTAACACTATTTTAAATACACATTTCCATTTGACATACAATACAACATCGAGACGTAAAATATTCTGTAATCACTGTTTTTATTTGGCATGCTGACATAAGTCTGTTGTCCTACCTCAACTATATTAGTGCTAAAATAACCAGTTATAAATCTGTTCTTAAATTAGTTCAGAAAACAAGAGAGTACATAGGGAATCTTTCCCTTCCTTCCCTGAGGGCAGAAGGCATTTATAGCCTAGAAAACAAGGAATGTAAAAAATATTCAACACAATATGCCTAACAGAAGAAATAATAAGAGTCTAAGGATTATTTTATTGCATCCAGTAGTGATTAACTCATAATTCACACATGGATGTGTGTGTTGGAAGACTACACATTTTAATGTTGTTTAGAAGATATCTAAAATTGATTTCTATACAATGCTTAAATTACATACTAATTTATGGCATCAGTGAACTCAGTAAAACAAAGCTAAGCTAATTTTAAAAAGTTTTTAAATGTGTTTTTGGTTACATTTTTTTTCATATCATAGTTTCTTATATCAAAGGAAAACAATGAAAAACAAAGGAGCTTGGATTTCTGTCATTTCAGTGATATCTATTTTCATTCCTGTTTTAGAAAAAAAATACTCTTTTTGAAGTTCTTCCAAAAATAAAGCTTTCTTTGGCAATATTTGTCTTTCAAGTGACTATTTTCTATATGCATAGCTTTTCAGTTATGCTCTGATGAATCATCTTTGCCCAAAGAGTTTATGGACTCTCCTTTCTTGGAGATACTCAAAAGTCATCTGGACATAGTTCTGGGCTCTAGCTGACCCTGCTTGAACGGGAGAGTAGGACTAGGTGATCTCCAGAGGTCCCTTCCAACCATCATTCCGTGATTCTGTGTTGTAGACTGTAGGTAGAACAGGTGAATGAACCTAATGACCATCACACAAATAGTAATATGTGTCTCATAGGAATTGACCTTTTATTCTGTGAGTCAACAAGAACTGTGTTTCCAGAACAGTTTACAGCACTGTCAGCACTTTGACTTTCAAATCTGCAGCAGACCTGCCTGGAACTTCAGCAGTTTAGGTGGTAATAATAATCTGAAAATTCTAACAATTATTAAAATTTTCAGAAGCATTTTGGACAGTATGGTAACACTTATCATCTCAAAATTGCTGCTATAATTTTTTATTTTTATTTGTATATATCTGATAGTTTGACTTTGTTATTGAAATTATAGATGCAGTAAAGATAGACATTCATAATTCTAGTACATTCTACTACATCTAGTACATACAGAACATTTGTCCAGGACCATATTTATCTACCTTCTTTGACCTTACAGCCAGGTGCAGTATTTTGCCAGTTTTGTAAAGATGAGTTTCTTTCACCACTTTAGATTTCTCCAAGGAGTTGTAACTGTGTCTGCTGGTCTGGTCAGAGCATAATCAGTCTAATTCAATATTTTTCAGCTACCATTAAAAGCTTCAGGGACTTTCCCCAGAACACTGAGGAAAATAAAAGCAAGATAATCTATTCATTCAATTTTATCCTAGGACTTATCAGTTATCAATAGATATGAAACTTTAACTATGATCCTTACTATTCCTAACAAATTCATTTTGAGAATTATGGCAACTGTAGATTTTCCTGAAACCCACATAAATATTAATCCACTATACTGTTGATTCTGAATGATTGTTTACTAGCTTCAGAGCAATGACTTCTTGCTTTAATGATCCCCTGGAATAAGAACAGGCTTTTCTCAAGGTCTTCATGTGTAACCCTTTTAAACATTTATAGACTGTAATCCAGTCCTCTCTGATCCTCGAAAAAAGAGGAGTGAACATATTCAGCTCTTGAAGCCTTTTCTAATAGAACTTCTAATCCTTAGATAAGCCATGTAGCCCCTCCTGAACACTTTCTGTTCAAGACTGTACACAGCATTCCAAATGCAGTCTATGATAACATTTTGTAATGGAACTATTACATGTGTTTAATCATAAGCAATCCCTCTGTTGATGAACTTTTAGATTTTGCTGCACTATTTTGAATACTCTTTGTAGGTTAGATTTATACCATCACAAGACCATGCTGTTATTTTGTTTGTTACCTTTTTTATTTTCCTCTTTACAGTACTGCTTTTTTCATGCTTACTAACCTAACCTGGGTGTAATGTGCTAACATTAAATTTCCTCTATACCTGCAACCTCAGTGCATCTGTAAGATATTTTCACCTCTTAGCCTTCCTTTGCACTATGTGCAAATACTGATATGACATCAGTGTAAAATCTATATAACTTATATTTAATTTTGCAGAAAGCATTTGTCTGTGAAATAAAACTTCAAATTATAGTAGTATTCACAAGTTTTTAATGAATATCTGTAGATTGTCTATTGATGAGAATGTAGTAAACACTATTTAGTAACTCCAGTTAACTTTTTGCCGTAGTCTAATAATAGCTAAGTTAAAATATTTTCTCTTAATTATGCATTTACAATATACTGTTACAGCTGACTAGTAATTTTCAGATGAACTATATGACAAAAATAATAATCATAAACTCATGACATGCTGTTTGGGAATGAAAATTACTTAAATTAATAAAGGAGATTAATGGATTGTGCTTTTTCACCTTTTTCATGCCCAGGACTTCTACAAATGAAGGTTTAGATATCATCCTTTATTGGAAAATTGGGTATATTTTCATTGTTTGTCTAATTATTGGGTTCTAGTGCTATATATTTTACTTGCATTCATTACAGAGGTGAAACACTGGTTCCAGGGAAAGTGTGAAGAATATGCTATCCCACAGCAAAGTATTGAGTTTTGATAGACAACTCTATTGACTTAAGTAAAGAAGAAACAGAAAAAAAATCATGTAGAAAATAATTTATAGAATATTTATAAATAGTTGTCATGCTATCTGTTTTTGTTAACATTGAAGAATTCTAAGCCAGCCTATATATTTATTGAATGAGAATTTAGTTATGGCATCCAACTCTTGTGCTCTTTTTGTATATTTTCAGTATTTGAAAGATGGAGAAAAAATAAAAATCTCTGCAATGCCTAGCAAAAGACCGTGAATGACCTCCCTGGAACAAATTTTCTTTCTCCAGAAAGAAATAATTATTTGCAGTTAGTGATTCTACAAACTTGTTCATTACTTCAACAGCTTTTAGAGCAAACACCTGTAACTGGTAAAGGATGGCTTGTTTCAGTTTTTAAACTACTCCTTTTAAATCTTGTTAGAACAATAATTTATGAAAGCTGAATAAAAATGTTCATTTAGGGTGGGCATCTTTTCAGTGGAAATTAGATTGAGTGTGGCAGCACACTGGCAGTTGCTAATGAGTTTCTGTCATAAAAGAGATGACTAATTTTAAATTTAAAAAGGTAGGTGATGAAATGGTATTTTATTGTTATGACCTTAGGTATCTACATGGCAGGTTTCCATTGCTTATAAAGACATCATGATTTACAAATCACAATGACATTCTCTGAAGGGATTTCTGTCTGGGTTATATAGTGAAGGTCTTGTACCTATGAGCAAACGATTGAAACGTGAGCAAATGTTTGTGATTCAGTCTACTATGATGAAATGATTCATTTCAGCATCAGCTTGAGGATCACAAAATACCAAAATTAAAAAAAAATCAGAAGACTTAAGCTGTGTATAAAGCTAATCTACACAATTTCATTATTACAGTGTCAACTCTTGATCATCTTTCTTCAGTTGTGAAGTTTGAGCAAGGGCCTGCATTCTGCCTAAATACTGCTATTTCACAGCATGGTAACTATGATGAACACTAACATCTAGCAGAAAAAGAGACCCTAAACTTGTAAACCAGTATATATAGGTATGTATGAGACCAGTTATGTGAGATGTCAGGGACAACAGAAAGGGCTTCTACAAATACATCAGCAGCAAGAGGAATACTTGAGAAAACTTGAACAGGTTGGGTCCCTGAACAGGGTGACAGAGGATACAGAGAAGGCAGAGTTACTAAATGCCTCCTTTACAGTCTTTATTGCTAAGACTAGTCCCCCTGAACTATAGAGCCAGGGCACAAGAAAGAAAACTAAGAGAGTGGAAGACTTTCTGCTGGCAGAGGAGGGTTGGATTAGAGATTATTTAGGCAAAGTGGGCACTCATAGATCTATGGGCCTGGATGGGATGCACCCAACAGAGCTGAGAGAACTGACAGGGGTTATTGCTCAGCCCTTTTGCAGGTGAGGTGCCAGAGGACTGGAAGAAAACCAACCTCACTCCAGTCTTCAAAAAGGGCAAGAGGGAGGACCCGGGAAACTACAGGTCACTCAGCCTCACTTCTGTCACTGGAAAGGTGATGGAGCAGCTCCTCCTAGAGACCATCTCTAGGCATATAAAGGAAAAGAATGTGATCAGGAGTAGTTAGCATGGATTCACCAATAGGAAATCATGTTTGACCCACCTATGATGGGATGACTCACTGGATGGATGAGAGGAGAGCAGTGGATGTTTTCTACGTGGACTTCAGCAAGTCTTTTGACACTGTCTCCCATAACAACCTCATGGAGAAGCTCAGCAAGTGTAGATTAGATGAGTGGACAATGAAGTGGATTGGGAACTGCTTGAATGGCAGAGCTCAGAGGGTGGTGATAAATGTGATTGAGTCTAGATAGAGGTCTGTGGGCAGTGGTGTCCTGCAGGGGTCAGTACTAGGCCCGGTGCTCTTCAACTTGTTCATCAATGACTTGGATGAGTGTGCAGAGTGCACCCTCAGCAAGTTTGCAGATGACACCAAACTGGGAGGAGTAGCCAACACTCCCGAGGGCTGTGCTGCCATTCAGAGAGACCTAGACAGGTTGGAGAGTTGATCAGTGAGGAATCTCATGAGGTTCAACAAGGATAAGTGCAGGGTCCTGCACCTGAGGAAGAATAAGTCCAGACACCAGTACAGATTGGGGGTGACCTGCTAGAAAGCAGCTCCACAGAGAGAGATTTGGGAGTCCTGGTTGTCAACAAGTTAAACAACGTGCCCTCATGGCCAAAAAGACCGATGGGCCCCTGCCTACATCGGGAGGAGTGTTGCCAGAATATCCTCCCCCTCTGCTCAGCTCTGGTGAGGTTGCACCTGTAGTACTGTGTGCAGTTCTGAGCTCCCTAGCACAAGAGGGACAGGGAATTCTAGAGAGGGTCCAGCATAGAGCAATGAAGATAATTAAGGGACTGAAACATCTATGATATGAGGAAATACTAAGTGAGATTGACCTGTTTAAACTGGAGAAGAAATGATTGAGTGGGCTTCTTATCAATATGTACAAATATCTGAGGGAAGAATGTAAAGAAAATCAGGCTAAACTCTTCTCGGTGGTGGCCAGTGACAGGACAAGGAGTAATGGGTATAAATTAAAACACAGGAAGTTCCACCTCCATGTGAGGTAAAACTATAGTGTGAGGTTACTGTGAGAACACTGGAATAGGCTGCCTAGAGAGGTTGTGGAGTCTCCTTTGGAGATCTTCAAAACCTGCCTGGATGTGACCGTGTGCCACATGTTCTAGGTGTCCTTGCTTGAGGAAGCAGGTTTTGGACTAGATGATCTCTAGAGATCCCTTCTAACCTCAGTCATTCTGATTCAGTGATATATGGTTAGCCTATACGATAACAGGACACATAAGCTTTTTGTTAAGGTAACAATGAAGACATCAGTACTTGTGAGGCTTTATCAGGGCTTGGACTTCATGGAAGTTTGCTTAAGATTATTTAGCTGTAAGAACTGTCTAACAATAAGGTGACCATTATCTGATTTGGTTTAGCTTTTGACTAGTATAGATACCACAAACAAGTAGTTATGCTGTACAGAATGAACTATGTATGAACCTAGAGTAAAAACAAAGTGTAGAGGAGTATCAAAGATTACAATAGAGGCCTTGAAAGTATGGGCACAAGTTATTACCAGAGACCTTAAGGCTATAAACAAATTACCAGTGGTAAAATAAGTTATTAAATAAGTGCATCCTTGGGTACTGGGTAAAATAGTATTAGGTAAAACAAAGAACAGGCAGCTAGCTAGCCTATGTAAAGCATATTGTATATAGCAAATTTGGATGTACTGTGGGATTGCAGACTAATGAAGAAAGAGCAAAGTGAAATGAATGTTAGAAAATGTATAAAGAAAAAGTAGATCCCAGAGTGAAGAGGAAGAAATCCCTACCATCATCAACACACTCATCATAATCTTCCCTACAGACTGAAACCATCAATCTTAGGACCCAGCAGAGCAGTTGAAAGGGGGAACATAATACCAGAGTGAAGAGGCTGATACTAGAAAGTGTCCAAATAACAATTTTAAATGTATTATTATTGAGATCTTTTCTGTAATAGTATTCTTCTCTCTTTTTTTCTGCTGTAGTAATTAAATCTGGTCTGAAAATAATTCTTTATTTAGACTGTTTTTAATTAAACTACCAATAAATTATTGTCTTTGTATGAAAGGTGTATCTTTTTGAACTACCTAAACTACCCAAGCTGAGGTGCAAAAAAATGGTAAGAATTCAGGTAACCTGAGATACAGTATAGATGCAGAAAGAAGCAAGACAGGAATAACATTGGCCAGGAACATACTAGAAATCTGCAATGAATTTACATACTTGGAAAACTCTTAAAGAAGAATAGAACACTTCCCAATATTCTGATTGATCCAACAGCTCCTCTTCATTGCATAAATGAAATATGTCCTGTCTAGTAATATTTGTTATTCAGCATTATATAAAAAATTGCAGACTAGAAAGTGAACATATACAACAGATCGTACTGTAAGGTCACGACACAAGAAGTGAGAGCTCTTACACATTACAGACTTTTTCTTTCTCATATATATAATCATAATTCATTCAACATTGCAAAAATCTATAATAGCTAGAGTGTTTTCAGAAAGCATAAGTCAGTTCCTATTGACTTCTGTACATTGTTAGCCTAATCTTTTGCACTTTTTTTTTTTTTTGGAATTTCCTAACAGAATAGGATTGTTGAAAAATTATCAATTATCAACACATAAACTATTTTCTGTTCCTTTTAATTGTTCTGTGACATTTTAGTTTAAAGGTATTAAATAGTGTTCTATCTGAACAGTTTAGTCTTAGCCAACTAGAGTTAAATGTATAGGACAAGGAACTACTTACTTCTTGAAAAAATCTAAATTGGTAGGATGGCTGAAGCTACAGTGTTCATCTTGATAATAGCAATACAGCTGACTGATTCTCTCTTCCCAAAACTGAGTTGCACTCAGCTGTTCAAAGTGAATTACTTTTATTGTTCCTAAATCAAGCCAAAATCCCAAAAGTCAATTATACATTTATTGAAAACTCTTCAATGAAACCCATTTAAAGCTACAAACTACCATAAAAATGTTAGATAATGGGTCTGAGTGCACAGAGCAACACAAGCAAATGTTGCAGATCTTGATGATATCTAACAGATGATTTACCACCTTGCAGTTCGGCCAATTGGAGGGAAAATCTCATTTGGGTGTCAGGAGGAACTGTTCAGACAAAACACTGTACTAATCCGGACATGAATAATCCCTTAGTAGGGCCAGACAAAGTGAAAGCTAGCACAGTTTACAATCTAAATTGTTAATCACCATGTTTCAGCTTAGCCTAATATGGACTTGAAATGCAGTTACTGTGAATGAAGACGCCCCATCTACTCAGAGTAAGTACAGAATAAAAACTAGGATATTACAATAAAATATAACAGAGTTTAACCAAAATGAACAAAAGCAGAATAGCACATGACTATTAAGAATCCTTTTTCCATTTACATGTCAAAAGAATTAAATTATTTTCAGTATCAGAGAATAATGGCTTAGAAAATAAACATTTCAAAGAATGTATTTTTTCCAGTTGTATGAAAAAGACAAAATGATTATTCAGTCATGATGACAAACTTTAAGGATTTGACTTTACTGATTTGCACTAATGATTTCTTGCTTTCATTTGGTAAACTTGAATAGTCATGAAAATGAAGAATTGACATCTCCTAGGCTGTTAAGTAATTGTTACATGCAGATTGGTCCTTAGCAGTAAAGTCTTCTCTCATCGCTAAATCAAGGTTCTGTCCTGGTCAATCTGGGCCACTTTTTTCCCCTTAGATTTATTGGCAATGTGATATTGTGACAAAACCACAAGGTATCTGAGGGAAATTGGAAACATCAAGGTAAATCTTTTTTTTTTTTTTTTCCTGTCATTTGATTTCATGAAGTTTTGGGCTCACTGATTCATTATATATTAGTTACCTGCCAGCTGGTCTGAAGTAATGTCATTACTAATAAATACTATCACAAAGCTTTGCCTAGAATGGTTGCCATACTTTCTTTGGTCAAAGAATAGGGTATGGCACAACAGTCATATGCTGCTTATGGCATTTGAAATGGAGTGAAAAGAACAACAGAACTGCATTCAGTACCTATATACAAACATACACACACACATATACATATATATATACACTGTTAATACTCTGAGCTTCCTGTAGAGAATGACAATAGGACCCTAAGCACTTCCTGTTGCCTGGGACATCTTCATATAGGTTTAGAGAGCAGAATCAAGATTTCATAATAGAACAGAAAGGTCCAAGCACTTCTAATATTCTGATGTGTTACAAATAGTAAATAGACAATATACTCTAAAAGGAAATGCCATCTATCTGTAGTACTTAATAAAAATAAACATATAATTATAAAAATATCATATTTTTAGTAGCTTTATGACAACTTTGAGAGAGATGTCTGAACATTAAAAGAATGACAGAAAATGAGTCAAAAGTTATGAATAAAATCACTTTGATGTCAGAACTGGAGAAAGAAATTCCTGAAACACAGCTCTAATTCACAATGTCTATACAAATACAAATTACATGGGAAATTTCCCTCTTAGCAACTAACAGTTCCGCTGTTCTGATTCTTTCACCCAATATAGTAGTTTCGCTTAAACTTGTACTCAGGGATGGCCAGAATTTCTCAATGCAATATCCACTTATTAGAGTGGTTGAACCTAAATCACAGACACAAAAGACTAAGGCCTTCTGATTAGTTTTTATTATTATTAATTTATTATTATTAATATTACTAATTATTAATAGTAATAATGTTTTTTTTTTTATTCTGGCAATCTGTCTTGTCACTCCCAATCCTATCAGTCTGTGAACACAATAATCCTTTCTTGTGTTGTCAATGTGGTTTTCAAAAAAGAAAAGGAAGAAAACTGCGTATCAAACTATGCAGCACAACATTTTGAAGTTTAATAAAGAAACTGAAATCTAGTATGACGTCATTCCAGCTGTAATAATAATTCAGAGTTCAAAACAATTCTTTCCCTTTTCTTTTAACTTTTATCCGTTTCACTTAGACATTGTTGTTTCCCTTCAAACAGAGTTGAAATAGATTTTCTGGATACACAAATGTTTACAAAAATAGGAACTGTACGCCTATTTGATGGAAAGAGAGAGAATATCAAAAGTAAAAGAAGAACCATATCAAATCAATTCTCCTCTGCAGAGAGCAATAGTAATACTGTGTATTTCTGATAAATAAATTGACAATCTATTCTGAAAATGTCCAAAAGTAAGTGTAAAACATTTTAAATAGAATTGAGACTTTTAAATTAAATCCAGGGATATACTCTAAATTGATTAAAATCAGCAAAGACATTTCTAGCATGTCCACCCTTTAACTGGACTGTTGAGAGAATGGAGAAGTGAGGAAAGACTAGAAAAAAAACAGAATTATTGCATTCTAGGCTTTTGATGTGTTATATCTGTACAGATGCTACTTTGGAATTCCACTAATCTCAAAGACCTCAAAAACATGGGTGTGAACTTCACTGTCTTTTATATATTTTAGAGGGTCACTTTTCATCCCATTCCTGCCAAATTATCAATTCAATGTCAAATTTCATTGCTCTGAGTTAAAATATTTAGAATGCAAAAAAAGTTAATATCACACCTTAAATGTACAGATATCTAAATTTAGGCTTTAAAATGAATAAATAATTGTTTCTCCACAAATGTCTTTGGAAGCTTTATTAAACATTCCATCATAATGCCATTCTTCAATTAAGATTCCAAGTTTAATTTTGTACAAAAAAAAAAGTAGTGTAAAGAGATATTTTTACCATTTTATTAGTCAACAAAGTTTGGGGAAAAGGATGATGAGTGAGTCATGACTAAACATGTATGACAGTAGCTTTTGCTATTGGCCTTGACTCCAGGAGTACATTATAGTGCACTGGAGGTGTTCTCCTTGGTTTCAAATTTCCTTGTATTCATACTTAGAGATGTCCTGAGTGAATAAAACTGATCTGGTGGCACCAAGGTTGAAATCATACACTAACACAATGCCTAGAGTGCCTGTGTATAATGTGCATGCAGAATCACATACTGTGTCATGAATGCACAGTTAACACTGTGCTGGCAACCAGTGTGAACTTCCTTTCCAGAAAAGATGCTATGTGGACATGTGAGCCTGGAACCATAAAGACTTAGAGAAATGAAATTTTAGTTCTTTCTAAATGATTCAGCAAGCCACAGCGTGTTGGTTCAAGTACATAAGCATAATTTCAAATAAACACAAAAATTTTTGGACTACTTTGGTTCAGAATTCAAGCTTATGGAACATTTCTCAACAGTTGCATGATCCAAAGACAAATAAACTGGCTTCTGTTTTTAAGATAAAAAATTACTTTAAATTGGTAATTTTGTCTCCACAACACAGGATATAAGTAAAAGGCATGTGGTTGAAAGAAATAAGAAAAAAGAAAAAGAAAAAAGAAAAAATTTAAAGGAAAATCCAAGCAATTGGTTACTCATCAATATTTGCATTCGATTTCACAGAATCACAAAAAGATCACAGAGGTTAGAAGGGAACTTTGGAGATCTCTAGTCCAATCTTCCTGTTAAATCAGGGTCTTCTAGAGAACATTTCCAACGATTGCGTCAAGAAAGTTCTCCAGGGAATGAGACTTCACATCCTCTCTGGGCAACCTGTTCCAGCATTCAGTCTTCTTCACAGTCAAGAAGGTTTTCCTCATGTTCAGACAGAATTTCCTGTGTTTCAGTTTATGCCTCTCTCTATCACTGGGCATTGCTGGAAAGAGTTTGACCGTTCCTTCAGATACTTACTTACACACACTGGTAAGATCCCCTCTCAGCCTTCTCTTCTCTAGGCTGAGTTCCAGCTCTCTCAGCCTCACAGAGGAGATGCTCCAGGCTTTCTAGTCCTTTGCTGGACTCCAATATCTCCATGTCTGTCTTGTACTGGAGAGCCCAGAACTGGACACAGCACTCCACAGACCTTACCAGGGCTGAACAGAGACGGAGACCTACTGGCAATGTTCTTCCAAAGGAAACCCTAATGCAACCCTTGTGTATCCCTTTCTATCTCTTACATGTTCATTCATACATTTCTAAAATCTTCAGATGTTTGCCCTTCCTTATGCATAGTGAAAGTAAACCAGAGCTTGTGGTGCCTTAGATGCTGTAATTTTATACGTCTCTCTGGAAAACTTTTCACCAGAGTCCTTTTCCCTTCATACTTTTCATACTTTCTCCAATTTTGTCTGTTTTTTTTCCCAAGTGGAGTGCTGCAGTAACATAACACAATTGCTCCCAAAAGCATGAACGTTTGTGTGTGGGAGGTTCATAGTCAGACCTTAAAAATATTAAATCATATTCCATTTCTGGCAATTGATATTCTTTGTTATTCAGAAGCAATGGCACTTTGACAACATGATCACACTGATTATTTACTGCAAATGTTGTTATGATCAGCTCTGTATTTAGGATGGAAGAGGGCACCTTTTGTGCCTTATTTCTAAAGACAGAGCTAGGAAATTGAATATTCCTGTCACAGTACCTTAGCTTTCTTCTCACTTTTGAACTCTTGATATCAGATACAGGGAGCTGAAGAGAGTCGGTGATGACTGACTCGTTTTTCCTATCTGCAGTTCTCACTGGCCCAATAAAAGAAGACAAGATAGGTGGGCGTATCTCTGTTTCTGATAATCTGACAAATGCTTAAGATTGCAGTAGACAGACATCTTCAGCTGGCATGTGACAGTGTCTCTCTGTCAAAGATCATGTTGTAATTCTCATTTATACAAACTAATACAGACAACACATTCCCCACCTCCTTCCCCTCAAATCTAAAACTTTATGGAGTAACTAACAGAGCTGTGACCTTTTTGTGGGAAGCAAGAAAGCAGAGGATGAAGCTTAGTCTTATTTTAAGTTCTGCGTTTTATTTGGGTGAATGTGAGTTTTTAAACTCACACCCACATATGCACATTTCTAGCAGTGGCACTTACATCACACAAGTGATAGACTGTCCCAACACACAATGTACTGAGTACAAACAGAAAATCATTACCAGCAGGTGCTATGGATGATGAATTTTTTTTTTTTTTTGGAGGGATAAAGCCGGGTCACTTGAAGATTGTGATCTGCATCTCTTGTGAAGGGAGGTTTATTTGTTTTAAAATGGCTAAGTCCAAAGACATGCATGGAGTAGAAATGTATGCTTACATTAAAGAGAAAAAGTATTTCAGAAAGCAATGACTTAAACAAGGATTAATATAGATTTATCAACATAGCACAAATTGTGCATGTTAGGATTACTGAAATGATAAAGGTAATCTCTATTTGGTTATACAAGAAAATACTGAGTAAAGTGGAGACATTTTTATCACTGTAACACAGGACTGAAGTTTATGGTATCAAATTACTGACAAATTTTGAAGGAGAGATTCTTATATTACCACTCCTCTCTTTTGTTTTGATTTCTGGTATAAACTAGTCTCCTCTTTGATTCATTATCTTTACGGCATAGTTCTTTGAAGATTCACTCATTTTTTTCCGCTACAAGAATTGAGAGTCAGTTCAAATTCATAAAGTGACACTTTCTGGCTGCTCTTTGCTTTCATTCCTTCTGTTTGACTGTAGTTTTTTTCGCACCTAACAGCCTTTCTGTGATTCCGTGGTTGCAATCACAAACCAAATACAAGCCTATAGTTAAATGTCTTTTTCCTCCTCCAGCTTTTTTTTAAGTGGAATTGACATTCTGGATCCTGGTTCAACTCACATTTTAGACTAGTTCTTTTTCTGTGCTTTAATTCAACTCTCTTATTTTTGCTGTTGTTTACCCTGCTATTCATTCTCATTTTCTGTTATATCTCCTGACTTTCAAGGGGACATACTAAGGTTTTCTACCTTAGTTTTTCAATTTCAAGCTTTAGCAAAGCATATTTCAAAGACCAGAGCTGGAGTAGAGACTGCTTCTTCTGCTTAATGGGGCTACTCAATTGTTTACCCTTACTGCTTGACATTGAATTGACTCTTTTCTCTGTAACCATATCTATTAACGATTTTTGGCTCTTTTCCTGGCTGGCTGTATAGAACTGACCAATTAGTTATGACTTATTTGACAGCTGAAAATTTAAAGCAATGTCTACCTAGATTAGCAAACGGTGCAAATCAATAGACTTTGATCTATATAAAGAAGCAGCTGGTAATGGGTAGCTGATAGTTGGCAGTGGTTGGAGTGCGTAACTAGTGCATGTTATGCAATATTGGGTGATTTATTCCAGATAAGGACTGGGATTGTCATGTATCTTGAATGCTGATTAGTCATTGAGATATAGAATCAGAGAATCACAGTCATTGAGATCACCTAGTCCAACCCCCCTGCATAATCAGGGTCACCCAGAACACTTTGCACAGGATTGTACCCAGGCAGGTTTTGAAGATCTCCAAAGAAGGAGACCCCATAACTTCTCTGGGCAGCCTGCTCCAGTGCTCTGTCACTCTCACAGTCAAGAAATTTTCCTTCAAATTGAGGCAGATCATCCTGTGCTTTAGTTTATGGCTGCTGCCTCTTGGCATATTACTGGCCATCACTAAAAAAAGCCTGGACCCATCCTCTTGACATCCTTGCGTGTGGTATTTATGCACATTGAGAAGATCCCCTCTCAACCTTCTTTTTAGGTTAAACAGACCCTACTCTCTCAAGCTCTCCTCATAGAGCAAATTTGTACCTCTCCGCTGGACTCCCTCCAGTAGTCCCATGTCTGTGCTGTATTTGGAAGCCTATAACTACACACAGTACTCCAGATCTGGCCTTACCAAGGCTGAGTAGAGGGAGAGGATTGTGTCCCTCGAACTGCTGACAATGCTCTTTCTGTTGTACCTCATCATACTATTGGCCCTCTTGGAAACAAGGGTGCATTGCTGGCTCATGGTCATCTTGTTGTTCACCTGGACAGCTAGATACTCCTGCAGAACTGAGCTCCAGAAGGTCAATCTCCAGTCTATACTAGTGCCTGGGGCTGTTTCTCCTCAAGTGCAGGGCCCTGCACTTACCCTTGTTGAACTTCATGAGGTTGCTCTCTGCCCATCTCTCCAACATACTGAGGTCCCTCTGAATAGCAACACAGCCTTCCAGTGCAACAGCCATTCCTCCCAGTTTTGTATTGCCAAAAAACTTGCTGAGGAGGCACTTTGTTCCTTCATTCAAATCATTCATTCATGAATAATTTTATCAGGTTTGGACAAATATTGATCCCTGGAGTGCACAGCTAGCTCCAGGCCTCCAACCATACTCTGTACCATTGATCATAACCCTTTGATCTCTGTCATCCAGTCAGTTCTCCATCTACCTCACTGTCCATTCATCTAATCCACACTTTCTGAGCTTGCCTATGAGGATATGATGGGAGACAGTGTTGAAAGCCTTGCTGAAGTCAAGGTAGACCACATGCACAGCTCTCTCCTCATCTGCCCAGGCAGTTATTCTGTCATAGAAGACTATGAGATTGCTTAAGCATGAATCCATGAGTATGAATCCATGCTGACTACTCCTGATCACCTTCTTGTCCTTCAAATGCTTAGAGATGACATCCAAGAAGATTAATGTATCTTTCAATTTAGTTTTATCCTAAAAGAATACAGTATACTTGCCTCAAGACAGTTCTGTAATGTATACGAAAACACAGGAAGTAAAAATTTTTAGATTTTTTTTCCACGGTAGCTTCCAATCAGAGATAGAATACTAATGGAGATACAACCTGAAAACTTCTTTTGTTTCTCACCGAGAGATTTTTTTTTTCTTTTTACCACAGCATTTTTTTATTATTATTATTACTTGAATCACAGACTTATCAAATAATATAGTTGGGGAGAGACTTCTAGATATTGTGTATTTCTACTTCCTACTCAAAGCAAGGCTGAGAAGTTAGATCAGATTTTTCAGGGCCTTGTTCAGGTGAATTTTGGTGGATATTCTACAGACACCTTTGGAAAACTGTTCTAGTGTTTAACCATTCTTATATTTTCCCCTTATTTTCATTTGGAATTTCCCATGTTACAGCTCATGACTGATTCATCTTTTCCCTCTTTTTTTTTTTTGGACAACTTGGAGAAGAGTAGTCTGTCTCTGTCTTCACCACACCATGCCACTGCATAGTTGAATGCAGCAAAAAGGTCCCCTTTTAGCAGTCTTCGTTCCATGCTGCCCAAGCCCCCTCAGGTGCTTCATCCCTATGACCACCTTGGTAGCTGACTGCTTGACTCTTTTCAGTTTACCACTCTCCTCTTTTGTTGGGATAGTACAAAAACAACATAGTCCAGATGTGGTTTCAAAAATCTTGTGCGCAGAGGAACAGCTACTTTCCTGAATCCTTGCTAATGCAGCCTTTGCACTTATGGCTGCAAAGGCACACTGCTGAGTCATGTGCAAACATGAATTTTGACATTTCTTGTGAAATTACCCTTTTATACAAAGTGCTATTAGATATTTTACTTTCCGGTCTTTTTTTCAGCTTAATTTTAGCAGTGCCAGTGTTCAGCATTCTTTCTTCATTCACCCTCGGCTTCACCTGTGCCAGGTCCTGTTCTGGGACAGGCAGTTCTTCCCTACCAGCACAACTTCAGCCACATCTGAAGTAGGGGGATAAAGCAAAGACTCAGTGTATTTACCTCTAGGTCAGGATGAAAGGTACAACAGATGTATGTTAGGTCAGATGTATGTTAGATGTCCTAGAGCCCTGATTTATTGTTACTGGACAGCCAGGGATGGTTTGTTATCTCAAAAAAATAAAATCACACAGTTCACACATGGTTAAAATAAACGCTGTTAGCACTGTCTTAAATAGCAGTCAATGAAGAAGTCAATGAAGAAGTCAAAGAAAAGATTACTGACACCAATACTAAATCAGAAAGTTTCCCTCCCCTTTTTCTCCTCTCTTTTTCATTCTCCCATTTTCTCCACCACAGAAATCATCTTCCAACAGACTTCTGGCTTTACCTGAGATGGTGTTAATCAGATTTTCAGTTTCTAAGCATTCCTGCAAGCTCAGTTTGCATCTATTGGGCACAATTCATCAATTCGTACATCCATTAAAGAATTTACCCATCAGAAGGCCAAAAAAAAAAAGTTTCCATTTTCAGTTCCAAAAGCCTAGAACTATATTAACTTTCTTGGTCAAAGGTTAAAAGCATTTAAAATTGCAGATGGTCTAAGAGGTATACTGCTATACGCAGGAAGAGAAATATTGGCAGATTTTTATCTCTACTAGACCACAATTGTTACCCTCTCTTGGACCTTACCTTTACTATCTTGCTTGTGAATTGTGTTATTTTTTCTCAATATAATGTATCTGCAGAAATGCGCAAATGAAAGCATTTTCATCCACTTATTCTAAGTTCCAACACAAAGACTTGAGATTTGACAAACTGCATTGTAATTTTGATTGCTAGTACTTATACTAATTGTAACTAAAATTTTCAGCTTGCAAGCTTTTAAAATAATTACATAGCTAATTATATGGGTATAAACCTAATGTATTTTGTCTAATTAATGATTGCCTAGATAATGAGACATTGTAAAATATTGTATAAGACTGAGAAAGTTTATCAGGTTGAATGGGTGGGGCAGGATAGATTTATTCAGATCTCTTTCTTTTCTATTAAGAACTATATTTTTAGATGGGATCTTTCTGGAGCGCTTAAGGGTATTTTTACAGTGCTTAGAAGAGGACATAGAATGCAGATTTAATTCTAATGTGTGTAGCTGTGGGACTGCAGCATTATATCCATATCATGCTGACTTTCTGCTTAGACTAATTAGTTCTGTGGAGACATGAAGCTTTTTTTTTTTTTAATTGTTGCCAAACTTCTCTAATGCAAACATGCAGCTTTTGGGATTCATGATTCAGCATGCTGCTTCATGCATAGCTATGTAGATGGCCATATCAAGACTCCATGAAGACTCTGTTATGAGGTACAAATATTTCCAAAATAGCTGAGGAAAAATTCTATTCAGAGAAAATATCCCCAGGACAGCAGGCACCTCTGAAAACCTCACAATTTCTAAAAGATAGATTGTTTATTATAAGTTTTCCTATTGATATCACTAATGGCATCCGTTCCAATTAATAATTAGAATGCTTTCGCAGTGTGACTGTTTGTGTCTGACAGGCATTGATGAGATCTGGTAAACTGCTCAGCTGCCATCCAACATTTACTTTTTTACCACCAGGATTAGGAACATATATGGAAGTATCATATATATTTCTTAATCTCCCATAACAAGAAGGAGCATTTACTAACATCGTTGAACAGAAACTTCAGCTCACATCTCACCAGTGCTCCCTTATCTTCAGATTTTCGGAATGTTCTGGGATAGTATACCATCCTGTAGTGACCCTTACTTCACCTGATGCCCTTGTTCCTCCAAAATTTTGTTTTAGAGTTAGGTTAGGAGGCAAAGGGATAAATGGAGAGAAGAAAAAGCAAATCTGTGGTACTGGTTAGAGCATTCATCTGGAAAGGTGAGACCTCATTTCCAATCTATACTTCAAGTCAAATTAGGCGAAATCAGGAGCTGAAACAAAGTCTTCAGATTTTACAGTAACTGCTCTAGCCTTTATAGAAAACTATATGATAAAGTGTGAAAGCTGAGTATGTCTGTAGATGAAGTTGACTGTTTGCAAAAAAAAAGCGATTATTTCATTTTCCTGACTGAATACAAAGTCAACAATCCTCAGAAGAGATGGAATTTCCTAAACGGTCTTAAGAACCTTCTCAGGTGCTTAAGAAGTAAGGTTTCACTTCTGAATATTTTCTTGTAATTATTTGTATGGCTTATTCCTTATCTTTCTACTACTGTGGCATTTCTGGAAGACTATTTCTTCCTATGATTTGCCCAAGATGTTTAAACTATGGTCAGTTTCCCTAGGCAGCAGGACACATGGGAACCTTTGTAGTTTCAGCCATCAGAATTTCTGAGATACAGCAATAATATATTTTTTTTTTCTTTTCTCATGTCCTACAGCTAAAGGAACCTTTAACAACATATATTGTCTAAACTTTTGCTTAGTGCCATATTGTCCCAGGACTGATATGGCAATATCATTTTTGTAAATGTGTAATTCTATTTATAAATGAAAAAAATTTAATTAATTTATTTTAACTATTAATAAAATATTATTAATTAATCACTTTCTTCATGTAAATGTAGTAATGGCTTCATTATTTATGTATTAATGAACACATCAACATATTTTTCTTTTTGGTCAGTAATTTGTATGTTCCTAACTCTTACTGTTGAATCTCCATCTGTCTTGGTCTCTTTCTAGTGCCTGTGCTTCAATTTGCATTAATTTGGCATGACATAGAACTGTAGGTTAATCTTAATCATACAGAAAAGATCATCTAATTCAAATGCATGGCTTGCATGATGGATTTAAAATAATCTTTCTATCAGACATGCATGTTTCTTCTATTGCACAGGTTAAAAAATAAACCTTTTTGAAAAAAAATTCCTTCTTCTAAAGCCAGAGTTTGAACAAAATCCACCACTTTCTGGCAGCGTGTGGATTAGACATGTTTTCAGGCAGACTGTTTTTTAAAAAAAAATGGAAACCAAAAGTCCTCTCCAGGATTTTATTCTGGCCATCTGCTGCTGTGTTCTGCTTTTTGTTTACTTTTTTGCTTGTTTTTAATTCCCAGTTTCTTAAGTCTCCTAAAAGCCCTTTCATTATAATAGAGAACTTACCTTTGCACGAATTTCTCGTTATTTTTTTTCATCTTATGTGATATTTTTATATTCAAGAAATAGTAAAAATTAAGAAATGCATATAAACATCTTTGCTCTTTTTAGCTTTGATTCTCGCTTTGATTATTTATGTTGTCTTGCAGAAAAAGACGTTTTTCATGGCACACTGATATATTTAATTGATGAGGGAAAGCAGTAATCTAAAATAAATATTCATCTCTTTAAATTAACAGTATTTGGAGGAAAAAAAATCCTATTCCTCAGGTTTTTTATGCTATAATATTTTAATAAATCTCTAATCAGAATAGTTGCAAATGAGCTGTACTCGTTTTCTTTCATATTAAATATACATATTAATAGACAATATCAGAGACAGACAACTACAAAAGAAGCTTCCTAAATTATTAGAAAAATACTTTGAAGGACAATTGATATTTGGCAAAAAGTGAATACAAAAAAAAGTGAAAACATATCCAAATTTTCATGCCTGCTTATAAAACCTTCTTTTCACTAACAATATAATATACAAAGCTACTACAGGCGAAGCACCAAACACACGTAAAAATTAGCTTGATGATTTTAGACAGCTGATCATCTGCAACTCTCATTAACTTGAGAGAATTTCGATTTTCAAATAACTCTCTCTAGACTGATGAATATCTAAATAAAAGCCTGACATTAAGAGGAGTATGAAAATGCTTTGTTTTCTGCATTAAGCACACTTCAGATGAACCAGTGGATAGTGACATTTTGAAGAGGGAATCGTTGAATCACATTAGCTCAGATTCGCTATCCAGGTCTAGTTTCCTAATCGGTATTTCTGAAATAGTGCCTTGTCTACCTTGAAAACAGAATCTAAATTGATGAACAAACTGCTGAGCTTGAAGCTATCTCCTTTTAAATATGATTTGTCAGGCTCTGTCCCAGAAGTCAGGAGAAATTTTAAATACAGTTGCAAAGTTTAGTTGCACTTCTGACAGGTGTGTGTGTATGTGAACTTGACCTCGAAGTGACATTGAATTTATGCAGATGAAGAGAATATTATATATCTGACGACAACTGTCACTAATAAAAATACAGCTAAAAGATAACAAGGTATGCTACACACCATGAAGGAAACGAGAAAAAAAAATACGGAGAAGCTGAATCCACTGCATAACCGGGGAGGAAGTGATGGATTTATTTCTCAAAGCAGAAGAAGGAGAGCACCATTCCACAGTATCCCTGGTGACCTTGAGATCTGAGAGCAAATATAGGTTTTATGGCTAACTTAGCTTTAAGCTTTTCTTGAAATCAAACCTTCTATAGGGTTCTGTTCCAATTTTCAATGAAAAAAAAATTATATTTTTTTCCTTCAAAAGCAAGCTTCTGTACAGAGCCTCACTACCGATGTGCAACTATAATAGGTGTCAAAGTAGTGACTAATGTATTTACATAGACAACTAAAATAATGAGTTATCAAAATTAACGAAAATCTTGCTTTCAGTTTTAAACTGAGCTACTAGACTATAAAATTAGATCTATATGTTAATAGTTGATATCTGCTGTTGATTTAGACAGTTTTGGATCTTGGGTAATCTGACCATTAGATCCAGATGTCAGGAGAGCACACAGAGAAAAGTGTAATTATCCTTTGTGTAACCAAAGCTGGAATTTTGAACCTGTTGTTAAATTTACCAAAAAGTGGCTTGTTAATAATTTTTCAAACCTGATAAATATGTGGTAGGTTATGCCATTCTTTTATAAACATTTTCGGCATTAAATATTTTTTTCTTCCTGTTATTAAGCTTAATGAAAATACATTGCCTTTCTCTTTGTTGGCCTTTGACAAGTAACAGTTAATGGGAATTAAGAGAATCACTATGAAACTTCACAAATGCACTGACCCTCTCCCAGTAGATGTACTAAGGGCCTAATTTAGTACCTTATTTTCACTAGCAGAGAAAGAAGCAATTTTCCAGCTACGAATTCCAGGAAATGATTCTTCTGTTCTCGTTATGTTCCTGCTATTTCGCTTGTGGTTTTTATGTGATAGGTAACATTGTGGGAAAATGGACAAGAAAGGAAAAGCTCTTCACTGGGCAAGCAAGTAGCATGGTAGTAGTTATTACTTGCAATAAGTATTAGACTTTGAAGGGTGGGAAGAAGAGATTTATAATTAGAGAAAAACTGCCAACCCTGTAGTTCTGAAGAACAGTTTATAACATTTTTCTTCTAGCTACCTCTTACAGTAAAACAAAATTTTCTAAGAGAAAAGCACAATCACATATTCAGAAAAGCTTTGAGGCTTTGAGACTCTTTTAAATGGAGATATTTTTAAGGCCATTAATTCTAGTTCTTTATTTCTCAAAACATTTAATGAATCATTCTAATTATATTTAAAACATTGATGAATAATTTCCTCTGTTTTTTTCCCCAAATATATGTTCATTTCAACAGAAATATGTTTACATGTTTGTTTTTTACTATTTTATTTTAATTTAGCATTTCTATCTTTTTATATTATAGAGATGAACTAACACTAATGAACACTCCCTCATATTAGCTTGCTCCTTTCCAGATTCATTAACATAATAGTTTTCATTATTAATTTTGTTCATTTTAACATTGATTTCCTTCTAACATTTAAAGCTAAAATCTGTTTTTTTTTCCACTAAAAATGTGAATTAAAATAATGCATTTCTCTGCTCTGACTTTTACTTACTGTTTCTCATCCAAAATTATATGAGCCAGTTCATAACATCCTCCAACTGCTGAAAAGTATGGAGAGATTGTAATTCATATAGAATGGCCTTCTGTGTCAGATCACTGGTCCATCTAGCCCAATATTCAGTCTCTTAGCATGTATAAAGAGACATTATTTAGGAATACAGGGTAGTTCAATAGGAGATGATATTATCCAACCATTCTTCAGTATAAAAAGGCATTTAAGGGGATCAGTTTACATTTGCTCTCTTGTATTACCATGAAGTGGTCTTACGTTTAATGAAAAGCAAGATATAATGACTAGTGGCATAGGTTTAATTTCACCTTTTCTTAAGGCTTCTTCTGGGCCCAGGTTCTTATACAGAATTATTGTTATCAGCTCTGCTTAATTAGACCTTTTATTTTGCCATTCATATTTCAGTAACCATAAGAATATTGTTTGCTCTTCAGTTACTAAATGGGTGAGAGAAGAAAAACATCACTAAGTTTCTATCAGTTGTTTCTTACAATGATTTTAGTTAAAATCAATGGGAATTTTGCAGATACCTTAAATCAAACAGAAGTTGTCTCTCCTGTTTTATTTTTCATTTGTTTTATTTTGTATTGTTTTGTTTTGTTTTATGAAGAGAAAATAGCAGATAAACAGTTCAAGTCAACCTGTGTCCTTACACATATTTTGGGCTACTCTTAAGTAAGATCAAGACAAAGAATTAATGATAATACATTGTAGTCAAAACTTGGATCTAAAAGCTGTTAATTCAGGCTAATAATTAGTCTGGGAGAGGTATAGGTGTTATTTTAATTGAGGAAGGACTAGGAATGGGGGAAAAACATGCTTTTACTTACTGAAAGAAGACAGGACACCATGATCCAAAGTCTTTCCCACAGAAATGGAAAACTCTTGTACTTTAACAGAAAAAGGAACGCTGTTCTTCCCTCCTCTTTACCTCCTGTGACATTTTTCTTTTCCTAACAATATGAAACTTATTCAGATTTTTTTTTCTTTCTTTCAGCTGAATTAATTATTTAGCCATCATCAGCTATTGTTCATAAATTGTTGAAAGCATCAGGGAGGCACTAAAGTAGAGGCTATGATTACTTTCTAAAATTATAGATGTCTACTCAATGCAGCAGTCATTACCACATAGGGTCACTTTTAGTGATGAAGTGTAAAGAAGAGTGGGCTGGAAAAATACAGGCTGAAGAATGTAATTTTACCCCTAAAGTATCTCTCAAAAGCCTAATCCTTCAAGGTACTGAGCACCTAAGAGGCACAGAGTTCTAAAAACTTCTATTGAAATGAATCTGATTTAAGGATACTCAGCACTTCTGAGACTTCCAGGAATGGGCCCTAGATTCAGACAATTTCTTCATTTTGCACAATCCACAATGGTTTAATTGTTTCTTATTCAAAGAGCTTGCAAGATAATTTAATTGTATTGAGAAAACTTTTCTTCAGTGGAAGTGTGTCATTCTAAAACAAAGATAACATGGCTGCAGAGCACCTAAATCCTCAAGAAGGTTTGGTTCAGCATCTATCACACTGCACATTATTTTGAACACTTTTCTATTCAAAATGTGAAATTCACCAGCATCAGGAAACAGCTTGTCAGCAGTGACTAGTGGCACTCAACACAAAGTAGATCAACAAAGCACTAATTTCAATAACTGGCCTCTTTGATTCTTTCAAAATATTTTTCAAAAAGCAAAGATCATAGATACCATGAGCTACTTTAAGAATCTCAATCTTTTTAAAATTAATCTTTAAACAAAATATCTCAAAAAGAGCTTTACAGACTCATCATTCATGCTGTCTTATTATAAATCTGGATTTCTTGGGGCAATATTCTCTCTACAGACAAAAAGCACAGTAGGAACCTTATACCGAACAGAAATTCCACTTCTTGAAGGGAAAAAAAAAATTGCTTGCAATGCTTTGGTCTTAATTTTTTTTTCAGACACATGATAAGAGTAACTCTTGCTTACTTCAACATGGTCCACTGGAATCCTCAATGTAAGAACAGAGTCTCTGGGGAAGTGTCTTAGATATGCTTTTATTTACTTAGTCTTACACTCTCAAATAAATGCTATTGCCAAACCAGAAAACTAGTCTTTCAGTGAATATAGCTGAATCTTTTAGAGAAGTAATTCCCCCCCCCCCCCTTTTTTTTTTTTGCAGGAATCCTGTGAGTCTGTGGATTACTTCTAAGAAGTGCATGAACACTAAATAAACAAAGCAAATCAATTCTCTGTATGCTTTGACTTGCTCTATGCACCATTTGCTCTGCTTGTGTATGTCCACACTGGGAATCAGTAGCCTCATATCAGAAGCTGAAACGTCTCTTTAGGTCAAATAATATTTGGAGAAATGCTTGTTATATTTTATTTATTTTTTTAATAAAATCATTAGAATCACAAAGCTAGACAATCTTGTATATAATTCTTTTAACAAAAAAATAGTGGCATGTTAAGGTGGATTCTTCTGATTGCTGTTATATTATTTGTATATTTTTACATGAGTGTATTTAGAAAACAATATGCAAGAAAAGAAAAATAATCAATGAAACTGAAACCTTAAGTTCAAAAACATCAATCTCCTCTTAAAAAGTGTTATTTTTCAGATGAGAAACAGGCTGACTCAGTCTGAAAAGCCAGTCTTCTTCTGATCTTGTTTTGTATATAGTTTTTTACTAGTGATATTTGTTGTTGGTGAGACATCTTTAGACTCATGCAGAAAATGAAAAGTTGGAGGTAATAAGAAGTTTTAATTGTTAGCAAAAAAACTCCTTGTCAGAAAAGACTGATGTCATGTTTCCTTTAGCCTGTGTTGAAGTGGCTTACCGGACAGGGAATTTCCACTCTCAACTTGAACAACAACTTTGATATAAATATGACTAGAAGCAATTTCCCTGAGAAAGTTTCTGCCTTACTTGACACATTTTATACTGACCTCTCCCATCTTATCTTAGGGATATTTTTTCTGCAAGTCATTCCTTCAAAATAAATGTCCAGATTATTGATCAAAAAGATAATGCCCAGAGTCTAGTATATACATAATGAGCTTAAAGGAACAGAGGCTTTCAGTATGCATCTAAATTTTCTAAGAGAAAAACTGAAGTAAAAATTAATCTTTACGGCCTTTGTTAGTTGTTAGATTTTGAGTGTAAACCTAATTTTTCAAATAACATTTTAAAATACAGATTTTTTTATTTATCCTTTTGATTTAATGATCCCACTGAAAGATACTGAATGCACAAATTCAAAGACCAACTCAAACAAATGATGCTTCCTTCTTCATACCTTTCCTCAGAGCATAAGCAGGAAAGTGGCAAGTAAAGAGAGAAACAAACTGACCTAGGGGGCTCTTCTTCTCATTCTCCTGTGAAAACTCTTTCCTTTTAAGGAATCCATAGGGTGGCCTTGGGCAGGACCAGAGTTCTCAGCACAGCTTTAGGAATCTGATGTCTGCCTCAAGAAAAGAAGAAAAGAACTGCAGTCATTTTTTTTGTAGCTTCCTAAAACAGATTTTCTAATGGAAGAGGAATTTGAGCAAAAATAATGCTCTCATGACATGTTTTTTGATTTCTATTTTACATGCTAATTTATTTTAAAAAGGGGGTTGTATCCTTAATTTAATTATGTAATGACTGTGAAAGCTAAAGTACTTCATTAAGGTTTTGTATGGCAAACCGCGCAGAGGAAAAAATACAATGGGGATGAAACTGAGTAGTCCGAAAGAAAATGATCCTGTCAGTTCAAATCAGTAGAAAAGTTATATGCTTTAGGCAAAAACAGCACAGAGAACATGGCAATGTTGTAAAGGCTATAGAAATAATATGTTAGTGACACTGATGTGGTGAAAACAGAAATGGCTTAGTCACAGTCATCTTTATCAAAATCTCTTCTGTCTTTTTTGCCTAATAGAATTTCCATAATAATTATATCTAAAATACTAATTTTTAAAAAACTCTTAAGAAATTGATAAAGAATAAACTAAATATATTTTATTTATAGACATTATCTATTCTAGGCTATTGATTTTTTTTATAGTCAGTACAGAAGATTAGTCTATTCTATCCCAGTAACAAGTGTATGGCCAGGTGTTCAGTCAATTGTTACTGTTGTACAGACAGTTCAAGAAGAAATTCATTACTTAAAAAAACAGAGAAAATGAAGAAGACACAAGGCTTTTACTGAATATATTTTACTCAAATCGTCTTAATTCCAATAGGATAATGCAATCATTTCATTTATACTATGCAGCCTATAATATAATAATTAAAGATCACAACATCCTAAATTAGTTGCAGTGTTTTCAATGCTTTTTTTTATATCTTTTAATGCTGTAGTTTTCGACCATAGATCTCCTCACAAAACAAATGAAAAATCTTTTTTTTTATACATCAGGCATGTGCCTCTATCGGAATCAAGGAATTATTATCGCATGGTGTAAACACAAATAAGCATCTGTTTCTTTTGTCCTTGTACAAGTAATTAACACAAAATAGGGAAGGAGATTTCTCACAGGAGGAATTCTTGCAACCTTCTTGCAAATGAGATTTGCATTCTGATGTTGCTGAAGATTTTTAATTTAAACTTGTGGAAAGAAAAAACTTTGAATCCAAAATACTCTCTGAATAAAATACACAAATAATAAAATCCTGTAGATTCTACATTGTTATGTCTAAAAATTTATCAAAATATCATTGCATATTTTTAACAGTTCTTAGTGCCATTGAAATTCTTGAGCTTTGTGTCAGAGTCACTAGGATTAATTCTTTCTTTCTCTTTCCCATTTTTAGTCTCCTCACTGGCTAAGGAATTCCTCTAGAGATGATCAGCATCTCTTGCAAAATGCCAGTGATGGTAGGGTGAGAGAGAGGGAGATGTTTATTGACAGTTTTATTAGATTATAACTGTGATGATTGTTTATGTTTCTTTTCGCTTCATTTTTTTAATTACATGCCACATACCCCACTGATCATAGCTAGATGACTTTTAGAAAACAGTGACATATCCATAACCTGGGAATATAAAAGAAAAAATATATATCAGTTGGCTTCAAGATATTTTGAAATTAAGAGACTAGCACTATGCATTGGAACAGGTGCTCCCAATATCAGATGAAGAGATGACACAGTCAGTGAATTTAGATTGCATGGTGTATCTATGCAGGGGAGGCAGGCAGGCAGCAATGAAGACAGGAAGTTATTTATCAATTATGAAGCTGATAAATAAAACAGCTGATAACAGCCATTCTTCCTAAGGGAAGAAAATGTCTTCTTTAGCCTGAGTGAACCTTGCTGATTAGATATGGCACAGTGGACTTTGTGCAGTCAGTTAGCTCAGTAATTTACCTGCTTCTGTTCCAAACCAGAGGGCTGACATGAGGGCAAGGACAACCGAAATG
>JAUBNY010001036.1:6575110-6597849 GCA_032275445.1 Crypturellus soui
ATCACGTACAGTAACTGAACATTGGGCACTAGTAAGGCATGCACCTTGAAGATGCTGAAAATTTCCTCTATTTATAATCTATGTTTTATTTTGTAGACTGGATCATAATGAAGTCTTAGAAGAATTGAAGTATTATTACAAGTTTCTTTGCATTAATTTTCTGCTCATTGTCTTTTTCACAAGGAAACAAATACTCAATTACATAGTCTTCAGGGTGGAGTTAGGAACCAAACCATACAAGCAACATCATGGTCAGATTTTCATCAAGAAATTCTGGAGCTAAAGCTCCCACCCATTCTCTCTCTTTTTCTTTTTTCCTTTTTTCATTTTTTTTTGTGCAGCAAGTCCATATGTATTCAATGCTAACAATAAAGTACTTCATATGTGAGTATCCCTTTAGCACTGTTTCAATTTCATTTCCACCATTTTCTTCTTTTTTTGCTTCTTACTGATTCATAATATGTGATGTAGAGATCTTAATAGTTCTTTGGAACATACATTAAAAAATTTAAAATTTAGTAGTAAAAGAAGGAGAATTATGATATGGTTCTAGGGAGCAGATGACACCTTGTGGAGATAAATCTAGAGGATTTTACTACATAAATGTGACCATCATTGAAAAATAAGACTATTTTGGGACAAAAATCTGCATTTAGTTGGGAATTTAAAAATTAACTAATAGTCTTAATATAGTGCTGTATTATACCATACCATTTTTAATGCTACTTCTGCTATTGATGTTTTCTACTTAATATTAGAATTATGTATTGTGAGGCATGTTATTTATAGTTCTGAAATGTGCACGCTATATTCATTTATGATGACGCTCTGTTTATTGCCAAGAAGCCGTATACAGAGTGTGTGAGACAAAATCACATGCAGGCAAAGGACAGATTATGATTCTAAACTCTTTTCGACAGAGCAAAATGATCGCAAGGAAATTGTTCAAAATTAACCCATTCAGCTTCATACCAAGATACAGAATGACCTGGACTCTCATTAAAGTTGTGATAGAAGAAGACATTACAGGATCTCTACACTGAATGAAATAAAGAGCAACTATTCTCACTTTGTCTGCTGCAAAAATCATTATATATTAGACAAAAATTGTCTATATCATAAGCACAGAAGGCAAAAATATGGCTAGGCTCAAGATGCTGTATGTAGCTGAGTATCTAGGCACATATTCTTTCTTTTCTGATTGTCTTTATCTTTGAGAGAAAAAAAAATAAAAAATGACTGTAAGCTGTCTTTTATATCTACTATACACTTTTCCATATCATAGCAACTTTTAAAGTTAACTTCATCTGGTGAAAAATTTCATTAAAATTTCATTATTTTTATGCAGTAAATAGATAGGATTCAACAGTAATATCGGACTCTTGAATTTGCCTGTAAAATCATCTGGCCTAGCACAGTCATACATCTTAGAAAAACAAAAGTGTCATCCACTGACACTGATACTGTGACCCTTGACTCTCTTCAAAAATCATTATGTCTTGTCAAAGTGGATGAAGCATCAATCCCAGTTCATAATGAAATAGGATTATTCGTTGCATCATTGCTGGCTTGCTTTCTCCAGTATCAAAAGGAGAAAAAACTGTTTTGGTCCCAAATCATCACTTTTTCTCTGCTAAACTGAACAGCTAAGCACATTTAAAATATGTCTATGCTAGAAAAAGAGAATGGAAAACAATCTTTCTGGTTTATTTTTGATGTTCCTGTAAGTCAGAAGGCAAGAATTAAATTATCCATATAGCAATGCAAATGTCTAACAGTGACATTTCACTTTACTCTTTTTTTAATAAATACATATTTATTTAAAACCAAATTGAAGTTTAACATGGCCAAAATACATATATTTTCTATAATTCCCTGTGTGAGTATGTATGTGTTTTATGGGTGCACACACAGCCACCCATATATGTACATACATACACCAATGCATGCACATATGTGTGTACATACAAGCAACCCCAGTGGCCAAAATGGAAATATTCAAATTCAAATATGAAACCTACTCATTTGTAGTCTACTTATGTGAAAAATATTCACATATCCATTTGGAATGATGTTCACATAGAACATGTACAGCAACATCTGCCCATTATCTGATACATCTGATACATGAGTTACTCAGTGTTCTTTTTATATTTAGAAAATATTTAGTCAATGAAATTAATGGAGTTTAGGGAATAAAACATCCCAGACCAAAGAAGATATTTAATTTGGTTCAGACATTTACTCTATAGATCTATTGACCTCAGTGGGAGAGGTCTCCACTTTCTCCAGTGGTCGCTTAGACAACGCACATCTACACTAGGGTGAAATTAATCATCTCTTGATTTGCTGAGATGTGTGGTCTTTCAACCTCTATGAAGAAAAGAGGGCACAACAACTGTAGATTGTATACCTAGGCACATACATATTGATCTAATAAATTGTAGTAACTCTCACTGATAATTGGAAAGCACACTTGATGCTCTTTCTTTGCAATTATTTCTTTTATTTTAATTGTATGACATTCTTTAAATAGCAAAAATAAATAAAAGCAAGAACACATTCTAAAGCCAGTCAAATGTATTGAAGAATAAAATATTTAGGAGTGTTTACTTGTTGTTTTTTAAATAATTCATATATTGATCTTGTTCTCCACAAATGGTAGTAAATCACTAGTTGAAATCGATTTTGCGGTGTGAGAAAAAATCAGGATCATAAAGAGTAAATAAAATATCTCATATAGAAGTAGTAACTTTTTCTTATTTATAATTTGGTGTCAATTAGAACATGTTAAATGCTCAAAGCAGTAAAAATTCCTATTAATTGAAACAGAGTTTGCAAAACATGCTAATTTCAACAAGATTACCTGTATAAGGATTTCTTGAATTCAAGATGGAAACAGATCAGATATTAAAAGGAAAAGCTCACCATAGTGAAATCATTAGGATATTACCACAGAGGTAACATAGGGAATTCCCCTTTCCCATTATTAGCATTTTGTTGTGGAAAGCCAAAAAAGTCAAATAGAGCCAATAAAGCCAAAAAAGAATGACTCTTCCCACTCAGCTCTAAAAGCCACTGTGCTGAAAAAAAGTGCTTAAAATATACAGTTTTATACGCTATTTTAAGGAAGAATTATTTTTCACTGAAAATGTTGGATGGTTTCTAAATCCCACTTTTCTGCTTATGATTTACCAAGACTGAGACCTGTTGGACCTATTGTTCCTTTGAGATCCTCTTTCCAGAGCTTTACTGCGAACTCACTAATTATTTTTCCTCTAATATATACTTAGATACTTTTTTTTCTAGACATACTAGGACTGATGTTTTGTTTTTTCATGGTTGATATTCCTGCAGTTAGTTGCAACACCAGAGTTCAGGCTTCTACAGATGTCTATCAACAAATTTTGCATCATTTTCAAGGTAAAAATGAGACTTTTATCTTCCCAAGCCTCCAAAACTCTTATTTAAAGGCTGGAGAGGAAGTGGAGGAGGAGGATTTGCTACTCAGAAACTTTTTACAATGCGACCTTCAATAAGGCCTTTCCTTCAGAATAACATTCCTCAGAAAAATTGAACATCATGTAGAAGTAGTTTTCATTTTTTAATTATGAATATTTTTGTAACATGTGACAGATGGTAACACACACTCTTTCTTATATCATAGTCTTCATAAAATCAGGAGGCAAAAATAAAAAAGGAAATCTAAACCACATAAGACCTTATTCATTTGAGCTCATTAATATGGGAGTTGCTCTCACTGTCAGAAAAGGAAGTAATTTATGTTCCTAATTAAAGTGAAGATAAGCCCTACAACATTTATGATCATCTGTAATTTCAATGTTGCATTGTTATTAAATGTACATAGAGGTAGAAAAGGGACCCGTTAGCCTTCAACTTTATGAATTCTTTAGGATGTGATGACATGCATAGAATAGTAAGTTGAACAGATGCATAATTAAAATACTTCAGATGACATTTCAGAGTCTTTCTTTCAAACTAAATGGTACAGAAGATAATTTTGCTATTGTTTTACAGCACTACTCTTTTCTTCTTCTTACAAAGGCTGTGGCCTTGCAAACACTTAAACAGATCAAAAGCTAAGTTAGTGGTGATTATCAGTGTGTACTTACACAGGAACTGTTAGCAAGTGAGCGTTTAAAATCATTGATTTCTTCATGACAAACAAAGTAACCTTTACATTCTCATATTCTTACTGTCATTTCTATATTTAAAGGCCTTTGAATGATATCCAGGAGATATGTACATATGTATATAGAGATTTATTTTTTACGTTCTTTGAAAAACATCCTTTTGCCTCCTCAAGATTTTCACAACAGCAATTTTTCTACTCCAGCTGTGCCACCTTGCATGCAAGAGCAAGATAAACAGGAAATTCCCCTTGCATTCTGCACTGCATTGACAATAGTCAATGCGGCCTAAAAGTGCTTTTGGAAGTGACTTATGGCTTTCTTATCTTTAGGTATTTGTGCGGAAAATTTTTATTACAGATGCTTGCTTGAGGCTGAGAGTGACTTGCATCACTTAGATCAAGTAAAATTTTCAAATATTTCAAGTTCTGAAAGAACAATACGTTCTGTTAGTTCACATTAAAATATTTTTATTTCCCTTACACTGATGAATTCTAGTAGTTCCATTCTTATAAATAAATAAATAATAAAAAAAAATAAAGACCTTAAAAGGTCTTTGGCCTTGCCACTCAAAAGGTATACATGAAAAACAAAACAAAAAAAGACAAAAAGTCTAGGGTATTTTCCAATAAATTATCTGTTACTCAACTTTAAGATGCAAGTGATATTATAACTTAATAGAAACATTGTTAACTCACTGATATTTGTGGATTCTGACTTATTCCAGCACTACTGCTGCTTATTCCAGCACTGCTGAAACCACACATAAGAAAAATAATATTGATGATATTCTTTAATCCATGCACCTGACTTACACCTTTACTTTTAGAACCCAATGAAATAGTACTTACAAAGCATCCTTACTCTATGGACTACTTCAGGTACCTATATTTAGGCTGCAGGACTGTCCCTTAAAAGTCTTTGGTCATCCATGTCTCCTTTAATTTTTATAAAGAACTTTGACACTTGCTTAGACATCTACAGTTTTAGCAGAGGTGACACATTAAGTTAGAAACACTCAGTGCTGTCTGTCGTGTTCACCATGATGAAGGGAATAAGACATGAAAATATGCACTAAGTGAATAAAATAAATGAAATAACTTGAATGATGCAGAGATTCAGTAGGATCTCTGACCATGAAAAAAAAAAAAAAAAAACTTACATATAAAATGGTTAAATTTCTCTTTACCTTTTCATACTTGGCTTTTCAAACTAAATGTTCTTCTAACATTGCGAAGCAGTGATATCTTGATTTTGAATAGAAAGTTATGTAGAGTATTTCCCATCAAGGAAATGATATTTTTGCAAATAAACATTAACAATTTTTTATTCTAGAATGTCTGTTACATTTCATTATAATAAGGAAGAGTAATAAGGCATCTAGGGCTGTTTTTTGTAAGATGATCTACAAATTATCTAAGAGAAATAATTGTTTCCATTAACAACGGTGGTAGTTTCTCAAAAAAAAGAAAATAATGATGAGAAATTATAATTTCTGGGTACTGTCCACAGAAAAACAAAAAATAGTCAAATGTGAAGTAGTAGTATTTTTTTTCTGTAACTTACTAATTTATATCATTAAGAAGGCAGACTTTCTTCTGGTCTTTATATCTTCTTGTAAGAATATCTTCTACTTTCACTCACAGCATGCTAAGCCTTCATTTCTGTCAAGGTGCTATTATAAAATTGGGTCATAATTTCAGTAGTAAAATGGAGCCATTTAGTGAGTCTGCTAGTCTTTTATTTTTGTGAGATTTATAGGAAATAAAGGAAAAATACAATTGTACATGTTTTTCATGATGACAGTGATAACTGACCCAGACATTTTATGGTATATCCTCACACCTCAGGTTTTATTCCAAGATTTTTCATGTAATTAGTCTCTTTCACCTGAAATGTATTTTCCTCATGAGTAATCTTCTACTGAACACCCAAAGTACCAATCCATATGCTGACATACCTTGATAATTCAATGAAATGAACCAACATTTGCTTATTTAGCGGATATTTATTTAGATTTCAGTTTTGTACAGAGGCACACATACACGTACACACACTTTAGCAAGTAACTGAAGAAATAAACACAAAATCAAAAAAAAAAAAAAAAGCCATATCAATAGATTCAAGATCCACAGAAATCAAAGAGAATCTTTGCACAATTTTTCAGTGGCTTGAAGACCAATGCCAGGTCAGAAACCTAAGCAAAAGCATGTTCAAAACAAATCTTTGGTTTAACAAGATATAACATAAATATTATATTAAAAAGGTAGCAGAATATTTAATATAATATTTATAGTAGTATTACATTTATATTATATTTAATGTAATATTTATATTATATTTAATATAATGTTTAATATAGTTTATTAGAATATATTTGATGGCTTTCATTAAAGTCACTGACAAAAATCCATACCAGTGAAATAAATATACACCAGCAATTTACTTTATGCATAGTTTTGGAAAACGGATCCATGCATTTGAGAATTTTAAAGAGCAACTGAAAAGAATTGAATACTTACAAATCAAACTGATTTGACTATTCTATCTTTCAGAGAAAAGAAACAAAACTTTCTACTGTTCTTGTGAAGATGTACTGTGAAACTATGTGAGGGATATGCTTCTTCCCCGCCTCGACCTGACTTCTCACACATAGCCGTATTCAGATGTTAACTACCACATTATCTGCTCCTGGTGGTTGCCTCCCTGATTTCTTCCCCCCCCTTGGACAATAACCATCAATAACAGTCCCGATGGCTGCATCCTGATGGGGAGATAAGGCTAACTGTGAGTACACCACCCAACAGTCATTTCTGAATTGAAAGAATGACTATAAGTCAATCATCCATAAATATGGGGACAGCCTGAGGGCCCATTGAGCTCACCTTGCATCACAGTGGGCTGCATGCCGGGATCTCCCCCTGAGCAGGGCTGCCTCTCAGGAATACTCCTCGAGGTTAAGAGATCCTTCCCACTGCAGATTCATGGTAAGTGAATATAGTGCACTTTTCTCTTTGTGATTTTGTAAACTTTGTAAATGCGCACAAATCCCTTAGATATAAACCGCTGACCAGGTCTGGGACTGGGATTGGATCCCGCCACACCCAGACTCCTCTCGTAAGGAGTTTGGAAAGCAAGTTCCAATCTGAACCTCATGACCCAACGGGAGGGCGTCCTTGATAATTCTGTGTGTATCTAGAACATCTATGCTGTAAATAATGTGACTTTGCTATAGAATCTCGTGAAGCTATTGTCATTACCAATAAAACCTATTAGCATTTCTTTCCCACAAGTGAAGTACATTGTGTCACTCACCCCCACTTGTCCTTTGACAAACTACTCTGCCTCAACTAGTAAGATCTCTAAAGCAACAATGCAGCTAGCTTAAGAAAATTCCATGTAATTGTTTACCGATCAATTCAATCTTTTTTTTTAACTTACTTCCCAAAATCAAGTGCCCCTAACTTCTTACGCTAATATAACTTCGGAAAGAACAGTTATGAGTACCAGAGGGAGCTGATAATAGGTGCCATCTTATTCAAGATAGATCGCTTAAGTGTTTCTGTATGACAGAAGAGACTAAAAATAAAAACAAATCTGCATAGGACAAATGTCATGGAGCAGAAGAGAAGATGCTTTGAATACCAAGTGTTTTGAGATATGCTGCTGTCATGTGAGATCACCCCAATGAACATCTTCTCTGCTTCTTTAGAAATATTTCTTTTTAAATTACATATTGTCAGACTTGTATACTGTTTTGCCTGGTAAAAGCTTTTGACAAATAAAATTTTGATAAATAAAAATCACAAAGATGCAGCTAAAATATCCACCTACCATTTGTTATGTATTTGAACATTATATTACTTGCATGCTAATAATAATTTGATTACTGTAAAAAAAAATTCTGTATAATATCCTATGTTTTGGGACAGTATACTGCTCACATAACAATATTAAGTTGATCACTAGAAAAATCAACATTTTGCATAGCTTTTTCTGATTTTGAAAACATTTTGAGGGCTTATCTGAGAGGCATTCTGTGAGCACTGCCTTTAAAACTTTTTTTGCAAATCACATATATATATACTGATATATTGTTATAAATCTATTTCTAAAATTAAAGTAAATCATATTTAATTTATTGAAATATTATATATAAGTGCATTTGTTAAAATGATTGCAATAGGTGTTTTGGAAATGTATTTTCATTATTGTGTTCATTGCTTGATTATAATGAAGGAATCACATTTATAGAAAAGTATTCAGTGTAGAGACAGTTAAATTTGATATTTGGATAACCTAAAGGTTTGTCATTTTTTTCATGAATATCTGAAAAGACAGTGGATCACAGGTCTTAGCCTATAATACATTTTTAATGAGTGTTTTATCCATTTTATTTACAAGTTATCTGCTCATAAGTCCACCTATACTGAAATTATTTGTCAATTTGTGTTTAGTGTCTTTTTTATTTGATCATGGTTTTACACTTCCGTAAACCAATCTGTTAAATGCTGTATGATGTATGTACACTTATATGTGTATGCATAGATATGTGCCTATACATATACATACACATATGTAAAAGAAATATGCTTTTTCACACACACACTCATGAAAATACAGAGTGTATATGAGACAAAAAAAAAAATTGAAATAGACAATACATACTTCCTTCTGGTTACATATTAGGAGAGCAATTATTACTCTCAAGAATTACAAGATAGATACCTAGGAAAAGTAATTTACTGCTGAGATAGCTGGTTTCCTTTTCATTATTCTTAATTTGTAAATTATGCGTTCCTTAAATTAGAAGTTTACATTTGCTAACTACAAATGATGTAAAGAATTATCAAAATAAGATATATTAAAAGTTTGCAAAAGTTGCAAACATCTAAAATATACAGGAATTAATTCTACGTTAAGGATTAGTATGATGATTATATGAGATAAAACTACCAGAAATATGTGAGTTCCTCACCATAACAACTACATCCTCCTAATGCCTTAGAAATGTTTGTTATACAAAAGGAATACTTTGGGGAATTAGATTACATTCAAAAGATGTTCCTAATTTCTGATTAATATTAACAATTTGAATTAGCACAACTTCATAAAATATTCTGAAATAGTATGTTGAAAGACTTATTTTGTTTCTGAATTCAACAGTACAGGATGAGATATCACAAATGATTTATCTATAGGAAAAAATGTGCATCTGAATATTTCTCAGGATTTAAATATGCCAAGTCAAAAATATGTGGAAAAGTAAAACACTCATGCAGATCTCAAAAAAACAGATCCAAATGACTTTTTCTTTTTTTCCTCTAGAATATATTGTGAAATGCTTGCTTTAGCCTTAATAAAATATGGTGCAGAGTAGGAGTAAAGAAAAATGTCTTTGGACTTCAGGAAGTAAATTTCAGGAAAACTCTAACTGTAGCTCAGGAAGTGTGTGTTTCTCTCAGACATATGAACGACAATTGCAACTAGATCATCAGGTGGACTATGTAAGTATTATAGCTATCACATTAGAACTAAAGATATCCAGCGTGGCAAATGATTGGCATGAGTAAGTGACAACTTCAAGCAAGGCAGTCTGTTATGTCCAAAGTGAGATTGAGGGTAACCAGTGAAATAATCCTTCAAGCTTTTACAGTAGTTTGTCAAGCCAAGTTGTTCTCTAAGGCATTTTAAGAAACATATAAAATCATTTTAACAATAGAGTTCATAATGGCAAAGTAACGACTAAAAACAAAGTGGAAACAAAGGGATTATTGGCTTTGATTGAAGACAACAGCATTTGTTCATGTGAAGCTCCAAAGTGAAAGCTGAAAAGGTGAAATTTCACACCTTTCATTTTGTGTAGTGTTTTGTCACTAAAAATGAGGAGGCAAAAATGTCTATTTTGAAACATTCTGTTAATTTACAGTCCTGAACCTTGAGTGAGAAAATAAATAAAATATAGAATGAAATTTGTGTTGACAAGTGATTCTATGGACAATCACAGTATTTAATTAACATTACAAACTACATTACTCTGTAGGACTGCCAGAATTTTTGCCAGTGCCTGCACTATTGAATTAGATGCATTAACTGTAAATTCTAACAAAATAGAAAAATAAAAAGCCTTTAAGTGTTGAAAATTCTTAGATAGTCAGAAAACGCATTTTGTGTACTATTTTCCTATTAAATATTATTCTTGACTTTCTACTATTATCTGTGAAAGGAAACCAGTTCTGAAGAGAATGTCTCCATTTGAGGGATGTCCCTATCCTGAGACATAAAAACATAGAATAATCTCATAATTTGGGACTAAATAGCTAGTATATGTGTGTTTATCATAGTTCCTGGACAGGCTTCATTTCAAACATTACCATTATTTTAGCTTTGAAGCTACCTAGATTTTATGTAAATTTTCATGATATCCATTAATATAAGTTACTCTTGGAAAGTATTCACCTTGTGAACAGAGAATCAAGAAAAGGTTTATTTTTCAATGCTTTCAAAAAAAGCATTATTTTATCTGTTACATCTTTCATGAAGAATTCTTTCTCCTCTTTATGAATACACCTCTTTCTGCTACAGGCTTTAGTAGACTGAAGGTGTTTATCTCAAAGAAATTTCTAAACTTTTTAAAGCTTGTTTGTCAGTATTTGCTAGAAAGAAGTAAAATGTGCTCTGCAAGTTATAATATATGAACAAAATGCTTCCTAATTACACTCTGCAGTGGATGATTACAGCATTTAAACCCATACTGTAAAATGTGAAATTGACACATCTTGTGTATTTCACATTTTCATTATGCTAGGCTGTTTTAAAGGCAAATTCAATTTTACCTCATCTGCCTGAAGCAAGTATGGGTTAATTCCTATATATAAAAAATGAGGCTGCATGATGAATTATATACATTTGTGGAATTCATAATAGTAGTAAAAATTAGAGCTATGTGAATGATTTCTGTATAATTATGAACTCACTCAAACTAAGAATAAGCTGTTTCTAGATTTACTTTCTGACAATCATTCCAACTGTATGAATATTTACAGTCTTAAAATGCCGCATATTAGATATCCTAAAAAAAACTACACTCTGTAACCTATAGCCTGGATTGTGAATTAAATTAATGAATGTAATCAGTTAATAATTATATAACCATTAATAATATATAATAAGTAATTATTAATTAACTGATAAAGAAAAAAACACACTACATATTTAAGAATTGCAGGAGAATTTTAAAATGTATTTTCGATTTCCCTTCCCTCCTTCCCTTCCCTCCTTCCCTTCCCTCCTTCCCTTCCCTCCTTCCCTTCCCTCTTTCCCTTTCCTCCTTCCCTTCCCTCCTTCCCCATTCTGAAAAATCAGAGTAGATACTGAGAAAATGCTCAGCTTAAAATTGAGTAAATTTTCCTTATCGGTGTTTATTACAGATTTGTCTTGATTCAGCTTTTCTTGGAACTCATGTATTCTTTCACTCATATATTTTCTGCAAAATAAACCAATCTGTATTGCCAACAGAAAACTCAGAAATTATAATTAAATAATCCAGATTAAGTGGCCTTGCTAAAGTAAGTTTCCATGATGTAAGTGATTTCTGGGCAACTGATGGTGCACGGGATGACCTGCATAAGACTTCATAAAACCCTGTCTTCTGCCGCTGGTTTAAATCCTGCCATTCCCGAGTTTCTTTTCCAGTTCTTGTGTCACAGGATCTATTTATAAAAAAGACAACAATGGTCTTCACAGATTAAAAGAAACAGCATCCACTATCAAAAGAATGGAAGACACTCCAAATATAATGTAACTGTAGCAGTGGAAGTGTTTTGGGAGAAGTGATTTGTAACATCAGGGGATGGCTATAGTTCAGTAGAATGTGCAGGTAAAAACAGGAACAGAAAGAAGTACAGAGGTGATAAAAAGCAGCAGAGAGTCAAAGATTGTCAGGGAAACACTGATATTGCAACCTGATGAAAAAATCAAGAGATAAAACATCTTGGGTTATATCTTGTCTGAGGGAAAAAGGCATGAAATGTAATAAGGAAATGAATTCCTCTTGTTTTATCCCAATAGACTCAGAGGAAGGATTTACATACTATGTAAGTATATAGAGCAGCTTCCAAGGACTCCTTATTGTGTCTCATGTTAACAAATACTGTCCTGGATAACTACTTCTGGCAACCATAGCAATTTCATTACTCGTATAGAATAGCAGAACAATTTGAGCTAGAGAGAATCGCTGAATACTCAGTAGTCCTCATTTCCTCCAAGCAGACTTAACAGTTAGACCAAGTTGTTCAAGTATAACTCTACTCCAATTAAAATTTGAAGATTCTGTCTATGTATGTGACAGGTTCCAGGATTTAATTACTCGCATTTCTTCCCCCCATATCAGTCCTCCCCAACATGGCCTAGCTTGCTGAGGGTCATTTTGGCCTATTATTTCAAGTTGCCAATGAAAACATGAAATAGCATGAACGCCAAGACTGATTCCTGAGAAACATGATCAATTCACTGGCAGCAGGGCTTTGAATTTTTGACCACCACCCTTTGAACCTTACAATCCAGTCAGTTTTTCATTTACTCAATCTATATCTCCCCAGTGTGTCATCAATAAGCTATGGAAAAACAAAGCTAATTTTTGAATGATACTATTGGGTTTATCATTACTCATGTCACAGACTAAGATATACCTCCAAAACAATAAGCTGTTTCAAGTTAAATGATACATAACTGCTGCAACTACTGTTAACACTTATTCTATAATGACCACTACTTACCTTGCCATTTAATGAACTCCCTACCCAAGAATACAAACTTTTTTTTTGTCAGCTTATGCAGACACACACCTGCTCTGAGAATCTCTTCTGGTTTTACACAAATATTATGATATATTATCATCATTATCTTAGATCTCCATTTAAAAATGAGTTTACCAAAATGCAAAATATAGAATATTTTAAATTAAAATTGCCAGTCCCCTGATTTTTATTATCATTTTGTATGTGATAACATAATATTTCCAGTGACTTCATGTCAAAGTTTCTAATAACTTTTTTAACATCAAATGAGATAGATGTCTGTAATGATACAGAGAACTTACATGTTGGACTTTATGAGGAGCAAATCACTCAACAGTGGCAAAAAGGACATAAATCATAAGGATCTTAAAAATCTTCACCAGCCTTCATGTGGCATCCCATGCAGTTTATAAATCATCTGTTTTATTCACAGGATCACATCTTTTCAGCCAGCTTCCTAATTCTTTGCAATTTTTTTAAATAAATCTTTTGTTGTTATGTTGCTTAGATCTATTTCACTTACATTTTTAGGTTAACGGATTCAATAGTAATGACTCAGAAAATATGAATGCCTAATTTATCTCTATGTGCAGTAACTTTTATGCCCATTGATGATAACACTTAACAATAACCCCTCCCTTTCTCATCAGAACAAGTAAGATAATAGAAGGCATAATCAGCACATGTAACTGCTTTATTCACAGTAATGACAGCTTCTTTGTCATCACAAATGGGATAATCAGGTACCAGACTTTCCTTCTACTATTCATTCAAAAAAAAAAAAAGTGTAGAAAAGCCTAGTGGGCATTTAAGCACTTCAAAGAAACATTTAACTCAAAGAACAGTGAGATATGTAGGACTTACTGAAAAGAGCTAAAAAGGTCAGGCAGCAAGTATGATCACAGTTTGAAAACAAAGTATAAATAACAAAGGCCAAGAATATTTTAACAAATTTACTCAGAAAAAGTATGTTTTTTTCTTTTGTTTTCTTCAAATGCTAGTGAAAATGTCTTAGGCCCTTCCAGTTTTAAATATCAGTGCTTTTATTTTATGCATAACCACTGTTGACACCATTGCCAGCTAAGTAAGTAGAAAGATCTCTGACAATCCTCACTAAATCTTTTACAACCTTATGTTATTTTTCACTATCTAACGGTCATATCTGTCAAAGAGAGAGCTAGCATCACTGTAGAGAAAAAATGTTCCAGTCTGATGCAGTATCCAAACTGAAAAAGGTTATATTTGGTACCATTTTCATATAGAATGGCATATCTTTCCTATTTTAAAGATTAACTTGTAAAACATAGGGTTTGTCAAAGTTCTTCCAACATTGCTCAGAGGATGAAGCTAGCATTGGATGCAGCTTTCTTGTTACAGAAACCATGTTAGATAATTTCCAGTATTGAATTTCTTGAGGAAAACATGTTTTCACTGTTTTGAGTGGGAACTGGCACCGGCCCACAGATACTTTTTTCCAGACTATTTCTTTTCAGCAAGTGTTATATGGCATTTGGGTTGACAAACACTGCATTTTTACAGAGTCAGCTATCATTTTCCTAGTTGCTGGTATAAAAAGAAAATAAAATATACTAAAGGAATTCTTGCTTGGTGGAAGAAAATGTAGATTTGGATAATAGGACCTGTGCAGCCCCTTGCCTGTCCTATATGATATTTTTCACTTTTAGTGGCTGAAAAATTAAGTTCTGATTGTATGAGTTAGTGGTTGCATGAGAAGGTAGTGAGATGATTTTATAGAAAATTAGGCCTAAGCTTTCAAATGGTCTGGGCCAGTAGAACTGTGTGTAAAGCTCAGTTCTAGTGTTTTTTTTCCTTTTTTTCCATTCCATGAACTGTTCTCCCAGAGCAAAATGGGTCACTCACATAAGCAGGCCAACCATATATATGCTTGACATACAGAGTGGTAGCGAGGGAAGGCAGAGTGAGAGCACAGTGCCGAAACGGATGAGTCAGAGGTCCAGTTGCAGCGGTGGATGACACAGAGACGGTCTTCTGAGTTTGACTCTCAGTGTCTGAGATTTGACAGGTATGCCCACTGCGCTGAGAAATGCTAATTGTGGGAACTGAGGCGACCGAGCGTCTGACTTTCTCTAGACAAGCCATTCTGTATAGAGAACTCGAAAATATGTTTCACACTGACATATCTGACATCTGCTACCCGTCTTGCTGCCAGAGATTCTTCACGCCGTTCATAAGGCTACTTGTAGCTTAGGAAAAGTGATAGGACAAAACAGCTTTACTCCTTGTAACCACAGAGAAGGGATAGACAATACATATCCATTAACGCTTCTTGTATGCATATTTGCACTTCTGATTAACCGCTCTGTCTTTCTGTTTTATTTCTTTTTTTAATATTAAGGTTGGTTAGTGTGGTTCCCTCGTTTCTTTGGTATGTATGGTCTGGTGCATTGAGATCACAGGGATGATTAAAGCTTTTTTCCATATTGGAAGTCTAATCCAGGTGAAGTGTTTATAAGCAGATTGAACACAAATAGTACTAACTGCTTATTGCAGTTCCTTCCTCAAGCACCACGATGATGATATTATTATTGAAGTCAGTTTGTCGGACACATGAAGATGATGGATTTCTCCAAAGGCAGAAATGAAACTGGAAATATAAGCACTAATAACCAAAATTCAGAGAAGTAGAATAAGCAATCCTAAACAAGTTTACCTATACTGATGAACAGTTCTTCCCATTTTTGCCTAGATTCTTCCAGCTGCTACCAGTAGGAATGCAGAATTAAAAAATGTTAGCTAGAAAAGGATTAAATAAAAACAAACTTCTCAAGAGTTAACAGGAGATGTAGCAAAAATCTGAATTTTCAAAGAGAAAATAAGTCAATCTAAAAAATCATAATTTTTTTTGTCACACACATTTGAGGACCAAGATAAACTTATGAGGTAACAGTTCTCTATAATAATCTTATTTCACAACTTTTTTTCTCCTTTCTCCTTCCTACTTAAAAGGACTGTTTATACAGAATCTAGCCTCACTTTATTTTCTAAAAGTGCAATTAATTTCTGATATGATGAAAACATTATTATGGAGGTAACTGGATGAGCTGTTACAAAATAGGTTGTTTTTCAGAACGTGAGAAGTAGCTTGGAAATTCTTTCTTGCTTCTTAGTTTTAGTCTTTAAGTTATCTAGAGGCGAATTATCTGCATATATTGTAGAAATTCCTTGTACAAGCAAATTCTGAAGTGCTGAAGCAACACTTATTAAATCACAGATCCTAGTTAAATTTGTTTAGAAGAAAATCTGTGATTAGTTCAAGACTAAAAGAAGAAGAAACTTTTTTAAAAATATTGACTGCATCTCATGTGGAAGCATTTCATTCTTGACTCGTTTTTGCCCTATCCTCATTCATGTCTGTTCTAATATGTTCCCCAGTTTCCTACTAATTTGATATACATGGCTGTAAGTAAACAATTAATTCAATTTTAAATCATTTTAAGTAACAGTGGTGCATCCTGGGACAAGATTTGAGTGAGTATAAACAGATGTTTCACTGAAGTCAGCAAAGTCAAGTGAGTTTATATGAATTGAGGCTCTGGCTCATATTCTGTTAATGATTAGGACAAAGGCAGAAAGTTGACTAAATTTGTGCATTCACTCATACACTGCCTTTAGTATGGCGAACAGGTAGGATCAGCTACACAGCACTTGTGTAGCTTTTGAGAAATATATTTCTGTTGATTCAGGTGACAACCCAGATGTCAAGAGGCAGCATGTGCTGTGAAGCTTCCCAATCACCAGAATGAACATTTAACAAAAAGCCAACAGTTTACCAAAGTATCCTGGGGTCTTCTTTCCCAGCAAAAGGTATAAAAGGCCATGATTTCACTGATACAGTTTGCCATCAGGTGATTGAAATTCACCTAATTCAACTTCATTGACTCAGAGAGAGTAAGAGATAAGTAAGAGATGACTTAGGATTTGCACTGCATTTATTTACTATCCATCTGTTTTTCTATTAGCAATTTCTACTTGTACATAGAAAATACATAATCCCTAAAATCTCTACAGCATGGAGTCTTTTGGTATGTAAAAAAGCAAGGAGTAAGAATAGGAAAAAAGGAAAAGTTGTAGACAGAAGTCGGTTCCAGGTTCTTTTATTTCAAGCCGATTTAAAACAGGAATTGTATGTCTTGCCTGACTTTCTGTTCTCCTGCAGAGTACCTTTATTTGAAAATGAAAGAATATGACAGCCTTGGCATTAGAGCACTTGGCTTTTGTTTGCTTTTTGTTATATGTTCTGCAAAACATCTACACACAAAGTAAGAATCCTTGCTGATAAATATCTGAACTTTTTTGTGGGGGAGGGAAGGGGAAATCAATGATATTTTTATATCTGGAACACTTTGCCTTGTTCAGAATAAGTTAGGTACTGAGCATTAGGTACCCTCAATGCAATCTACTGAAGTCAATGGAAGTTTGATCTCGCTGATTTATAGGTAGAGATTCTTTATATTCAAGAATATGTTGGCTACCTCAGAAAAAGCTATACTAAACTGCTCTCCGGTCACTGGCTGAACACAATCCTCTGATCCCTGCAGTTTGGCCAGTTTTCAGTTAGCTCACTGTCCACTTATCTAGACCATACTTTATACCATATACCATACTATATACTTTATATATATCTAGACCATACTTTATACTATGTAATGGGAGACTATAGTAAAGCCTTGGCTTTAGTGAAGCTAAGACATTTCACACCCACTTCTCTCCCCTTACATACCAAGCCAGTCATTTCATTGTAGAAGCCAATCAGGTTGGTCGGACAAGATTTCTCCTTAATAAATCCATTATAACTGCTCATAATCACTTTCCTATCCTTAATATTCTTTGAAATAGTTTCCAGAACTATTTGTTCTCATTTGCTTTGAGGGACTGATATGAGACTAAATTCTATTTCCCCAGATCCTCTTTCTTGCCCTTCTTAAATATAGGGGTGAAATTTGCTCTCTTATAGTCCTCAGACATCTCTGCTCATTACAACGACCTTTCAAAGATCAAGGATGGCAATAAATGACATTGGTCAGCTTCCTCGGCACTCCTGGATCCATTCCATCAGAGCTCATGCTCAGTTTGTTTAAATGTTCCCTGACCTCTCCCTCCACTAGTATCCCTTGCTGCAGAACTTAGTGGTGATCTCAAGAGTCTGAAATTGCTGAAAGCAAGTCTTAGCAGGAAAAGCAAAGTGAAGAAGGCATTGAGATCCTCTGCCTTCTCCATACCCCCGCACCTTTCGGCAGCTGGTGGATTTTTTTCTCTGTATACATATAAATAAACCTGTAGAAAGCCTTTCTGTTGCCCTTCACATCCCCCACTAGACTACCAGATTTAGCTCCACGAAGGCTTTGGCTTTCCTAACCCTATCCTTGAACGTTCAGATGCTGTCTCTATCTTCCTCCCTAACCACCTGTCCCAGCTTCCTCCTGATATCCTTCTGGGCTCTAAATACGTGGGAATTTTCCACTGGCATTTTCCATTTTCTGGGCTAAAATACATGCAGTAGTATAACTCATGCAGGGATCCTGCAATGAAGGTACCAGTCCTGCTTACTTAGCAAATTCGGATTAGATTTGAAAGGATTCTTCCTTCCGTGAGACCAGAACAATGGAAAGCATCATGACTGAGTAGTTCTATTTAAAACAAAATATTATTTATTCTTATGGAGGAAGTTAATAATTTAAAATGATAAAATGCAAACATCTCTCTCTCATTTAAATCTTAATATTCCCAAATAGGATACAATCAGGTCTAGCTAATTCATTCACCGTAAGCCTATGTATCCATGTAGTTTATCAACACTTCCCTTTATCAGAGGATTCCCTTCTCAAAATCTCTAGAGATCAAGAATTGCTTCATTCCAATGGAGTGTTATTGATTTCATCAGTTTCTTGCTTCCTTTTCTCTTCAGCCTTACATCAGATTAAATCAAGATATTCATATGATAACCATGACAAAAAAACAAGGTAGTATTCCAGAATTTATTGTAGAGAAGTTCATATACATATTTTTATGGTGTAATACCCCAAATAATAAAACAAGGGAATGCTTCCCAAAGCAGCATTGACATTCAGAGATCTTTAGAGTGTATCAGGTTTTGTTCTTAAACTTGATGCTGTGTCATTTTTCACAACTGTTTTTATCAGGTTCTATATAAAGCTATACATAAATTGCATGACTTCTATGCATTAAAATGAAATAGTAAGTTATGTATTAAATAATAAAAGCCAAGTTAAGCCTTTTATAAAATCTATTTGTAAGTTAAGGTCTATTTACATGTATTCATCCCCTGTTGATTACAAAACTCAAACGTTTTTCTATGAAATTCTTATGCAGGCAGTTAGACAAGATAAACATGGTAGTTAGAGACCTCCCACTCCAATCTGAACCAGCGGTGGGTGGAAGGTGAGTATGATTTATAAACTTCCTGTTAGAACTCCATACATTTTACTCTCTGTAGAATGTGCCCCCTTATTACCTTATCCATTATCATTTGATGGCAGAGCAGAACATGTGCTATAAGGTCAAAGAATGTCATTAACAATATCCACCCATGGATACTGCATTTCTAAATAAAATAAATGTATAATCTGTGGTTTATTTTTTTCCCCGAGGGGCAAGGGGGAAATATTTATTTCTGTATTTAGGGATAGAATTATTAATAAATATTAATTTAAAAGGATTTTCAACTATTTTCCTCCAATCTATTTTTCTATCTGTGCAGAAATCTTGGTATTTTCAGAAGTGCAGAAATATACATTTTAATACTCTCACATCCCTGAAATTAAGATTTGCTCTTACTGATTCTCATTTACAAAGGACACAAAAACAACTGCCTATTAGCCTACTTTCAATCAACTTTTAAATGCTTTCTCTTTTGACATAGTATTAAGCAGTGAACTCCTTCTCTCTGCCCGCCCTCCGACCCAAAAAAAATTGACTTGCAAAGGAAGTGCTGAAGCAAACAAAAGTTCCATGAGTGTCTAAAGCCAACCCAGCCTCTGCTGCCACTGGAAACAACAATACAAGCTGTAATGTTTAAGGAAGGTCAGTTTGGTGGCATATATGCAAAGTGCAACATGAAAAATGTACTGCATTTATCATGTTCTTTAAGATATGTGACAGTGTTCAAAAGGAAACTACATGATTTGTATAAGAGAAAATGAAAGGTTATTAATTCTCAAGCTCTTATCACGACTCCAGGCCTGAATTGCCATGTGCCCTTTGATAACTAAATCTCTATATTTCAATAGCGAGTCTGATTTGTGTTTCCCATTATAAGTTGTAATATTACAACTTACAATATTAATATGTTGTAATTAAATCAGTTAAAGAATGCAAAACATTTTGAAGACATTCCTATTTTTTAATCCTATTTTATACCCATCCTTAGCAGTTTATGTGCTCTAGATTTTTTTTTTCCACTTTCCAGTGGAAGGTGTTCATTTAGTTGTATATAATGGAATCCAGTTTCTCCTGCAGATTTTTTTCCTCATGTACTCTATGATTTCCAAATTTGCACTAGTCAGTCTACACATAATGTCCAGAAGGTCACTTCATATTACACTAATTGCTTATTTCCTCTTTGGAAATAAAATGTCTTTTTTTCTCCCTTTAGAACAGAAAAAACATATATATATATGTATATACTGAAGAAAGGAGGCATATTGTTCTTTTGTGATGGAAAACTGAAATGACTACTCATTAAAAGATTGCTGTTAATAAAGATCTGTTCATGTTGCTAAGGGACAGTTTGTACAGCAACATATCAGACTTCTTTCTATCTGTGATGCAGATAGATGGATATCTAGATGGTGGGATTTCAGTATACCTGACCTTAGGCACCACTCATTTCAAAATAAAAAAAGCTTTCAGAGAATGCAGGACTTGATTTTCCATGAAATATATTGCAGACGTGGCATTCTTCTGTGCTTTTCTCCTCTGACTTCAAAATGCAGACGATAGATACAGAAGCAGGCACCGGGTCTGGAAATACATAAAGCATTTTCTGTTTCTAATGAGTTCTACAGATTATCCAGGCATAATTGAGATTTCATATTCCTTTTTCTTTTTTTCTAGTTTCTATTTTTTGACTACATCTGTTCTTGAACATCTGAAAAGCATACCTGTGTACCCTCTAAACTACCATCAACCTGGCAATAGGGTTATGCCCAAGGGAGAGGGGACACACACCAATATTTTACTGTGCTATAAATTCAGTTCCTTCAGGTGAAGTATTATTGCCTTAAATACTCCATGCAAGAATCAAAGCTTTGTGTCACTAAGGACTTTGTTAGAAATTAACAAAAACAAATAAAAAGGTAGGGAGGGAGGACAAATCAAAACCAACTCAACCCCAAATTCTCAATTAATGGACAGATTGGAAAGAGCCATTTTTGGCAGAACTGTGCAAATCTGAAGAATTTGAGAACAAATCTGTTCTCTCATTCCAAAGCATCATTTTGTAATAACTATTCATCCTACTTAATTTACATTTACAAATTTCCTGAGCAACAAGGGCATTCAAACTTTTTTTTTTCCTCAGGGTTGTAAAAGCATTACTTTCTTCATCTATTGAAATGGTGGTGTATTAATAGGTTGTCAAAATGGGTATTTCGAGAGACCCATCACACTCCTGTTTCATGTTTGCTCAAATACTCTGTGTTCCCACCTGCAATAAATAACTACAGTTTCAGTTTCAGTGTTAACAGACTTGCCCGAAGAGCACACTCATGGATATAAAATTTACTTTTTGTTAATGTTTCTCGAGTGTTTCACTTCCAGTGCTGGCATTTTCATTCTTGAGAGCTTCTCTGCCATGTCTGTGCTTACCTTTACTTCCAAAGGTTCACACACCATGTGCATTTGTATGATGGTTAAGTAGTATTCTTTACGTACAGCATTTTGCCATGCAAGTCTGAGATTCAGTAAGGTGATGAAGGAATGATTTATAGTGATGCCATTAATACCACTCATGGTGTACAAGAGAAGAACTCGAGTTTGGTAAAAAAATACTCTGATTGATAAACTAGCGATTGCTTTCACTAGATAAGCCCTTAGGGTAGGTAGTTACAGTGATGAACATTTTTCCAATCTCCTGACCTTTATCTTTCATTTCCGATAATGGTTCTAGGGGTAAAGTAAACAAACAAGTAAAACTTCTAGAAACAGAAAGTATATATCAGTCAAATACGTAGAGGTAGGGGATTGAGTTCAAAGAGTTAAGTTAAAACACATTATTAACCACTGAAATATTTCCATGTGGAAGTCCTTTAGTTTTAAGGAATAAAATAAATTATTTTCTTCTGGAAAAAAAGGTGGGATGATTGCAGTATTAGATTTTCTTCCATAAATAACAACATTTTACAATAAATTGATTTTTTTTCTATTTTCTTTTAAAGCAGAATTTGACTGCAGTTTTTCAGCTGACTTTGCTCCTGTTTCTGAAACAGAATTGCTTCCAAGCACAGTTTTAAAAGTAAATTAATGCTTTTAGCGGTGAATGTTTAGCCGAGTCAGCACAAATATTGCTGAGCTGATGACACCTTCTATACCTGGAGGAGCTGAAATCCAGCACTTAATGAAGTCTTCCCTAATCTTTTGGCAAGTGAAGGAATGGTGAGAAGTTTTCCTAAGCTGCTATGATAGGAAATGAAAAAAAAAAAATCTGTTTCTAGTACAGTGTTTGTGCCAATACAGTTTAAAACAATCAGTATTTCTATTTGTCAAGCTAGTTGTCTTCCACAAGCCATCT
>JAUBNY010001036.1:6611249-6629772 GCA_032275445.1 Crypturellus soui
TCTTTCATTACCATTCAGATTTACAAGATTTGGAATCACTTTAGCTAAAAAAGTGTGTTTTCTCAATTCCCAGTTATAATTCATCATGAATCCCAACCTTAGCTATTGCTCAGCAACCCCCAGTTTCTTCATAACTGCTTTTAAGCAGTTACTACTGCACAAAGGAGAACCGAAGACACTCTAATACTTAAACACAAAGCTTTAATTTCTACTTCTTCCAGCTACAACCTTAGCCCAGCTGTCACAGAATTATAGAATCATTATCATTGGAAAAGACTTTTAAGATTATCCAGTCCAACCATATAAACTCCTCAACTCCATGCCTGCTAAACCATGCCCCTAATTGTTTCATATATGTGTTTCTTGAACATTGCCAGGGACAATGACTTCACCACTTCCCCGGGCAGCCTGTTCCAAGGCTTGACTACTCTTTCTATGTAGAAATTCTTCTTAATACCTAACCGAATCTCTCCTGGTGGAATGTGAGGCCAGAACTCTCGCTCCCCTGAGTGTCCTCTTCTCCAGACTGAATAATCTCAGCTTCCTCAGCCATTACTCCTAAGGTCTGTGCTCCACCCTTCACCAGTTGTCATCTCAACTTTAGCTCTGTCTACCTCGTTATTATCTACCAACTACTTAATCTTGAGTGGTGTGATTCCTAACCTGCTCCTGAAGATTTTGTAGAATGTAGCAATAAAATTTGCATTTCAAGGCCTCTTAACCAAATCCAAAACTTGATTCTTTCGGCACTTACCATTAGTCACTTGCTCTTGTCTTCACAGTCCTCCTCATGCTCCTGGCTGCCTTTAAAAGATCAACAGCAATGAAACTGGAACAAAATATCCAAAAAAGAAGACAAGGAGTATTATGATTCTTTTCTGTTAATGTGGTTAGTCTTGGGAGTAGAAAGCCTAGCAAGACCAAAGTCTGAACCCAGGATGGAGCTTGTGTTGTGCCTGTTGTAGTGACAGGCTGACCACATGGAGGCCACTTCCTGGTCTGTAAAATGGGCCCTTGTCTGTGAGAGAGACAAGGGACAGAGACTATACTACATATATTTCAGAATGTTTTTTTTTCCAGAAATTTTGTTGAAAAAAAAGGTTATATCATTATACTTGGGGGCAGGGTCTGAGAGCATGAAATCGAAGACTTAATTTTTAAAGAAGGCACTTGATGGAGAGTCAAGGAACCAGACTAGAAAAGAAAAAATGATCTCATTTTAGAAAAAAAAAAAACTGCAGTGCTGCAGAAAATAACAGATGCTGGTCAATGAATTTCCTTGGTCTCAGAACGGATACAAGAAAGCTATTGCTCCTTCTTACAAGAGTTAAAGATTGTTAATTCCAGACACATTACCTAGTTTTATTGTTGATGGTATCAAGAGAGATCATTGAATACTAAGAAGGGAAAGAGAAAAGTGGTGCATCTGATTGTGATGCATCTTAAAAATACTTCATAACTCCATAACTTAGGTAACAAAAGGCTTTTGATTTATTTATCGGGAATCTCTTTTGCCTAGAACAAGAGACAAACAATTATCTCATCAGTTATGTTCACTAAGTTCTTTTTGAAAATAAAATATTCATCAGTCTTTTCAGTTATTGTTTTATAATCACTTTGATCGTCTCAACTTTTTAAAAGGAATTTATTTTTTTGTTTTGTTTTTGTTTTTAATAGCATTGTATTTTTATTGTTTTACCTGTTATCTTACATGTGGTGCTGAACTCAGGAAATATTGTTAACTGTGTATGTATCTCATTTAGCCCTATATTAAGGCAGAATTTAGAAACAGGTATGGAATTTTATAACAAAACTTTTGCTGTCCTTTCTCACATTGAGAGAGAGTTAAAAGAGTATTCAAGTGAAAGAATAAAATTTGAGCAAGATTTATTAGGAAGGACTGTCCTAAACACACACTATTGTATCACTAGACTTCCAGCAATTATGACTGAACATACAGACACAAATTTACAAACACTACTGGGGGAAGAAAGGAGGTGGAAGCATTCTGATCCCCCAAAGTCTGTAGTGGAGTTATTAAGGACTCTCTGTAATATGAAATATGTATGACATTCACATCTTAGATATAGATGGTGTAGAGAACAAGCTTAAATCTTGCAGGAGGATCCGAAAATACTGAGTTCTTAGCTGTTGCATGCAGGTTCTTATAGTTACAGTGTGGGTATAGTAGTTTGCTTGGTCTGATTACTTGTTATTAACCTATGAGGCCGAATATGTTATTAATAACATAATACAGATGCCACTTACTGGGCTATTAGGCTTAGACTTTTTTTGTCTCAGCATAGTTCTACTTCTAAATATATTGAAGTCCCTTTTAGAATCATGTAGATATCTTGCCCTGCTAATGAAAACCTGTTTCAGAACCTTTTCGCTCTGATGGTCAAATTTCTCCTAGTATCCAACTTAACCTTTACTATGACCAGTTAAATCAAAAATGCACATACTTAACTTTGCGGAAGAAAAAAAAAAAAAAAAACACTTGACTTTTGTAGTTAAGTTATACTGATGCTAATCCCCCAGGAAGCAGCTGGCTCATGCGCTGGTGAACACGCTTCCCGCAGCAGCATGGAGCTTACTGTGAGCCACTATTCCTGACAAGGAGCAGGGTGAATTAGCTCCGTGGTGTCCTTCTTGTAGAGTCAGATGATTTAAAGCTAGTTGGAGGACCTCTGCATTGTCCTGAAACCATTTGAACCATTAAAGCACTAAATATTTTTTGTAATTCTGGAATTAAGTGCACCTTTATCACACTTAGTGCTTTCTATCTAAATAGCAACTACACTACTAAACAAAAAGAAGGGCACAGTCCAAAGGAAAGAAAGATGGTAAAAAGTGTGTGAAATCAGAGCTAAAAATAATACTTAAAAGATACTATTGATTTAGTTCAAGCAATATATTCAGCAGGAGTTTCAAACATGACATTCAAAAATCTATCCATGTGGTTTGATCAACACAAAGGCATACAACAAGTTTTCTATTTTATTATTAGTAATACAAACTCACTAGCAGAATCAGAAAAACATATGCAAAACAGTAAACTTCTATATCAGTTACTTTATTTCTTGGAGCTTTGAATTTGTATTACATTGTTGGATTAGTTAATGGATTCTGTAATATTGGTTTAGATTCAGAATTGGCTGTATTTGGTTGTTAATGATTAAATTATGAATAATTCATGAAATGTGAAAATTAATCAGAGAGCTCTGATTTTAAAGGCCCTGTGGAAGTAAAACAAATTCTTCACATGACTGAGCTCTGGTAAGTCTCTGACTTTTTATGTATAACCCGGTCCTAGAATTCTGTGTATGATGCAAGATAAACAAAGTCCTGTTTGAGAAAAAATCTTCCCTTGGCAAAGCAGAGTATAACTATGTGTTGAATTATGTATGAAATTTAAATATGATTGTGAGAAAAAAATACATTTTGCCATTTTATCTGTTTCTGAAAGATTATAAAGTCTAAATTTTATCAGTTGATAACCATTAACACAAGAACAGTAGAAAGTAAACTAATAATATTTATCTATTATCTGTAATGCTAATTTACACTTTTTTTTAATGATTAAAATCAAAGATTTACCCATCCAATTTTAATGCTGCATAATTTTTCCCCACCTTACCCCACAAAAAGACATAATTGTCTGACTGTGAAAGGACTAGGACTTATTGCAACAAGGACACTGGATCTGCATTGCGTAGGAATGCATCCTAAATGCACTTTGTGAAATAACTGTCTGATCTTGCCGCTTTATCTTTGTGACTCTCGTTTGGAAATAAATTCACAGCAGTACCAAAATACATATCATGGGTCTGACCCTGTTGACATATGCTTGAGAGTAAATTTATATATGAATTAAGAGAGAAAAGGGCAGATTTTAGACATAGTCTGTCTGATTCCTGAAAGCTCCTCCAGCCATGCCAGCTTGTATGCAGTCCTGGAAGGCCTCTCAGACGAATACACAATACAGCCGGGTCAATAAACAGGCACCTCGCAGACCACCCACTGGTTTGAATTGGAAGAAAACAGTGTGGCAACAAAGTGCTACTATAAAGTGTGTGGTATAAAGGTATGATATAATAGAGAGCGTATCTATAGTCTGCTCTAACGTTTCTGTGTTCATAATGCTGTAACTGAAATCCACTGTTCAGGCTCAATATTAAATTTTCCTTTTTAAGGACTTCTTCAGTTGGATTTGGGAGTATCTTTTCATTCTCTCCTAAACTATTGTCTTGTTATCTGAGATAGAACAACATTCATACTTTCTTATATAGCACTATTTGGGGAACAAGAAATCAAATAAATATTCAGATACTTCAGATACTTCCTTATTTTTGTCTAAGAATAAATGAGATTATAGACATCTGAATATGGAGCAACACACAGAAATTAATTTTCATAGTAGTTGCAAACCTTGTCTTATATTTTAATTATGAATTTACCCAAAGATGAAAAAAAATCTATTTAGGAATATATTTTTAGTATTCTAAGCATTTTCCTAATGGAAAAGGAAAACATTTTAAAGGTTTGAGATACAAAGCATATAATTCTTCTTCAAATTGCTCCCATTTAAAAGTCTAAGCTAACTTTTTAATATATGTAATATTGATTATCATAGAATGCTTCTCAGAATAGTCATTATACTCAGTTAACTCTGTTTCTATATATTTCTTTTCAGTACCCAATATGGTTTCTATATATTTCTTTTCAGTACCCAATATGGTTTCTCTCATTATAGCTTTCTTTTAAATTTTAACTTTTAAACTGCAGTTATGTTTACCTCATATAGATTCTGTCACAATTTTTGAATCTGCAATGTTAGTTAGCTATGTTAGTTTTGCTATCAAGCTGATAAAAATAATTTGCCAACTTTTTATCTTTCATTGTAGAGGTCTCTATTCAGGCCTCAGAAAGTGTTACAAATTCCTGGCATCCTCTATGATATCTCAATTCATATGCAAAATTGATTTATTGTCTAAAAAAGTCATAATGAATAATTACATTATGTAATAACTGCATTTATTTATCTTAACAAAAACATAGTTGGAGAGCAAAAAGTCAGCATAAGTTGATTCTCAAGCAAAAAAGGTCAAATGAAAGAGATACATTTCTAATAAGGTATCAATCAGTAGAGAATGTAGTAGGATTTTTCTTTTTTCTTTTATTGTAATCCTATTTATGAATATTATTATTCAAATAAACTACTGATGAAAATCTTACATTTCTTCACCAGAAGAGTTTCCAGTGGTGCACACATGCTGAGGTTCCCTGGGGTTTTAGTGCAGAAGGCACTTTTCAGCTCCTTGTAGCAACTGTCACAATGACTTTTTTAACCACCAGCACAAACTTACAGGCTTTATATGACAGTGGCAACAGCAGTGGTGCTAGGCCAGTTATCCCAGCAAACTTCGTACTTGCCTCAGTGTTCGCCTCCCTCAGGTACAATAACCTCTTTATGACAAAGACAGAACAATAGCAGAGAGTGACTGAGGGAACAGAAAGCTCATTACACAAGAGGAAATTAAAGTGATTGTGTTTCTCAGCCTAGGGAAATAAAAGAAGTTAAGAATGGATATGATTACTGTCATCACACACTAGGCAAGCATGACAGATAGTAAAGACATATTGAAACTAAAGGGACAATATTGGACTGGTTATAAGTTCTCACAAGAAACCAAAAGAATAAGAAATAAAAAAAAAAAAAAGAAAAGATTTGTTGTAGTAGTGTGCTTTTCACTAGCAAATCTTAATTTCAGTAAAATTTGAGTGTACCATGACAAGGATATTGCCAGGGTAGAAGTCCTGAGTATGTTCTTGCACTGAAAGATAACTTAGTGCTTGAGATGATACACAGGGTTTGACTGTGTATCTTCTTTATTTGTATGTACACAATTAGTCTATTGAACTATTCAGATATTATAGGATAAATAGTAATTATTCTTTCATTTCACAGAAGCCTTTAAAGGCTTTAAAGAAGCCTTTAAAAGAAAAGTTGTGAGATCCAGTAGACTGGTACTCAGCAGAGCGGACATGGAGAAGATCTGAGTGACACAGCTGTTTACCATGGTCACCGGGCTAGAGGACTGAATAGGACTTTAAGCAATCATGGAAAAGAGATTGTTTCCTTTCTTTTTATATTTTGCGTAAGTCTTTCATGTACTTGAGTTCTGTTATCATTTCATCCTCCCATCATTCCTCAGGCTAAACAACACTAATTCCATTAAGCTTTCCAGGATTATTTTTCACGCCTGTCCCCTTGACATGTTCAATTGGTCCACTTGAACTATAATTTACAAGTGCAAATATAATTTCTTTCACATTTTGTGACATCAGAGAAATCATAATCCTGTACCAGAATGAAAGTTTCCTTTTCCTTTGACATCATTATGTGATTCTTCAGCTTGTACTCTAATCTTTATGGGGAAGAAAAATCCTCTCTCATATCTGTAAAATGCCTAGCTCTAAATGAATCCTATAACCAATTTAAGGCTCTAAGCCTAACATAATATGTGTAAAGAATTTGCTGATGATTATAATTGTAATTTCAATTACTACTGATGGGCAGCAAGACATATTTTTCTGAGTTTTCATTGTCTTGTCTTAGAGGCCCTACTCTTCATTATAGAAATACTTAAACATAGAGGGAAGCATCCATTACGAAAGAACAAATCTACAGTATTATTTTTCCTTATATTCTGAAATCACTCTTGTCAAGTAAAATAGATGGGAAGATTATACCAAAAACATTTCCTTTTGCATTATTAACTAAAATTTGAGAGAGGGCTGAGTTTCCATTTTTTTTGCACAAACAATGTGTGCTTTATGCGTTCAAAACAAAGAATGCTTTATTTAGAAATAGTCTCAAATAATCAATAGTGGAGAAAAAATAAGCACTTAAACTGGAGAAAAATGGCTTTAAAGATGTCAATACTTTTTAAATTCAGATCATTGTAAGTTCTTCATAGTAATGTGAGTTAAAGGCCTTTTGTCACTCTTACCTTGTAATTTCCTGGGTTTTATGGATTTGTGTCACAGCATTACTGTTATTTAAAGGTAAAGGGTTGTATATAATTAGTGTCAGTAATTATTGAGTTGCAGAGCTTTTGTAGAGATTAATGACAGACTGACATAGGTTGCTTATCCTTGATACGACAAAGGTCATACTGTATACAATTAAGGTAGAATACAGGGCTAGAGAAGGGGATATATAAAGCTCAGGTAGTTGGAGAGCCAAATATGTCATATTTATTCATCTTCCTTTTTTTCACAAACATGGTCACTACTTGTCTATGCATTTTTTTTCTTTTGTGCACGTACGTGTGTGTATATGCATACATACAAACGAATTCTTTTTCCCTTTTTTACTAGTCTGCTTTGTGACCATTAGAAATTCAATCTTTCCAGTGGTGGTGATACAAAGTAGATTTATTTGTTATCTATCTGTCCTTAACCAGTAGCAGTTCTTTATTCTCACTCAGAAGAGTTCTATGTGGAAGTGTGGTTAAAATGCCAGCTTGTACTCATTAGTGCTGTCGCTTTTCCTTTGGCTAGTGAGGTAGAGTACATATTATGTAAGAAAGGATTTTTTTTTAGAAAAAAATAGAATACATTAGTCAAAATGAGTGAAAGTGATTACAAAACAAAGTTCCTCTTAGATAAGGACAGCTTCAAATGGCTGTCAGCTACCATGGATTTCTGTATCTCTTTAATATTCATTCTCATCTGAGCACCCCAAATAGTACAGAGCCTGTTCTCCTGTTGAAAGGTTTTCCCTTTTAACTTGATCATATAAATCAAGACCACAGAAATTCAAAACCTTAAGACTCTCATAAGTTATTTCTCATTGATTCCCAACGTAATGTCCAGCCTATTCCACACAGTTTTGGGGCACTGTAAAAATCTTGTATTGGCATAATTTCTGCCTTGTGGAGTCACATAAAGATTTAGAGAGTTCAGTTAGATGTAAAGCTGAGATTGGACAAGGTGTAGATGGCTGCAGTTATTAATATTATTAATGCTTAATAGCAAAGGCATTTATTCTGTAATGAGTCATACTGATCTTCTGTCTTGTAAGATAAGATAAAAACTATTAAAAAAAATAAAATCTCCTTATATTCCAGATCTATACTTTTCTTCCTCAGTGAGAAATATTTGTTCAAGCAAATGTTTTTCACAGAGGAAAAAAAGTGCAGCTGTAGACAAACAATGTAGCAAACAGCACAGTAAGATGAATAGTGGAGTTTGTGAGATCATTGACATTTGATAGCAGATAGGACCTGTAATTCCACTGGTTTCAATGTGATTTTTTAGCTACAAATTTGTTTGTCATAAGGAAGAATTTGCCTGTGAATAGTTATAGGAAAAAACAAAACCTCTTTTATTCCAGGGCTTGAATCCTGTCAATCAAAAAGAGAACTTCATGGACAATTCAAGGGTCATACATTGTTCTATATGTCCTTGATCAGTGAAGAGACCAAAAATAATTTTCTTAAAGTGGTTTCCCAGAGAAAACTTTTGATAAACATAATTTATCAATATACTGGAAAAGGATAATCTATTTCAATCATAAAATCTCCCTGACAGAGAATTATTTTTAAGTCTCTGAAACTGCTGCCCTGAATTGCTTCACTTTCAGAAATGTGTTTAACCAGTTTAAATATAATACAGAATAATGACTTCCTGTGGACTTTTGGACAGAAAATAATGACCTCAACCATCCTCTTCAGCAACCTGAATGATGTATTGTTCAACCTTCAAGGCAAGGCACCTGCAGTTCATAACTGCTTTTATCTCTATGTTTAAACTTTCAAGATTAAAGGCCTTCTTCCTAACTGTTTCCTTTTTGAAAAATAGGTTTTTAAGCTCCTAGTACAAAGTTTATTACAGAAATTTGTGGGGTTAATAGTCTTCCACTGTTAAAGTTTCAAACAGCAGTGCTAATAGTGAACATAATTTGAGCAGAGAGTATGAAAGGGGAAGATATCTGAAATTTTTGTGACTTGGACTGTTTGTGTTTTATAACATAACATTATCCTAAATTAACAGATGTAGAATCAAGGCAGGAAATGTAGCCAGAGTAAGAAATTTCTCCTACCAGATCCAAAGAGAACAAGGAACTGACTTATGAAGGACTGTAATTTGTTAGTCTGTCATAAACCATAATTCGTTCCTTCAACATCACTGTTACCTGAACATAGTTAAACATTTTGACTCCTTGACTTAAACTATATTTGGGATCTTGTAGGCTGGCTCTCTTGAAAAACAACAAATAAAAAAGGGGTCCTCAGCTCCCAATGAAGTCATATTTGCAAAGACTGTGCAGTCTGTTTCCCTGAACACAAAGAATAGAAAGTGTCATCACTCAATCTTTGAAGCATCCTTTTAGCCCACTCTCAGTCTTATTCAAAGTGCTTCTCTAGAGCTCCCTTTCCATTCATTTTTGTGTACCTCACAGGTTTTTCTGCTGCTGTTCCTAATCATGAAACCCCTTCACATAGTCGTCAGTGCCTCTGTGAGGGCATTCAGCACCCCATTCAACATTTCTGCTCACAGTGCTTAGACCCATAACCAGGCTACATATGATCTATGTATCTAACAATACATTGTTGTTCTTTCTTCAGCAGTTCTTAAGCCCAACTCCAAAATATTGTCTCAGATCATTTTTAGTTCATTATTTTCAATCACATAGCCTATAACAAATATATACATGTCCTATATTAGTGATCAAACAATATATGGATGCTTTGCTGGACGAGGGTTTAGGATACTAGACTCCACTGTGCTGTTAGTTAGTATTTAATATTCAGACATTTTTTCTATCATCTCTTCTACCCCTGTGCAGGAGCTGGCAAATGGTAAAGTTACCTCACTGTGCTTCCTGCAGCTGACAAAATATTTATGAATGGATGTTAACAAAAAATAGACTAGACTGACAGTTCATTAAAGTGGATCCTTCAGAACCACTGCCCACCTGGAATTAGCAGATGTCCTCATTCTTTTTGTAAGCAATGATTAAAATTCTCTCTTATCCACATAACATAGGTTAATGTATTTAATTGTCATCTATGCTTAGTTTATCACATTGTCTTCTGTTTATATATCTGGAATGCAGAAGCCATATTTTTTGGTTTTATTTTTTATTTTCCAATGAGTCCCTTAATTTACTGCAGAATCCTCATTACGTCAGTATATCATGCATTGTTGATTTTTATTTTGCACCTGCTCTTTTGCATACAATTTATCTTACTGCAGCTCTGTTTATGATCTATGAGGCAAATGATTTTACTTGTCAGCTTGCAGTGCCCCACAGATCCACTGAAAATGAACACAGGAAGCTGAGCTCAAGGAGCACTCCTTGATTTGCTTGTTTCTGGGTCAGATTTAAGCTGTGCACCATTCTTCTCTGTTTATATTGAATGCCACTGTTTTATCTCCTTGCCCAATAGAACAAAGTGCCTATATGAAGTGCCAGTCTGCTGCTGTGTGGCACGTAGTGCTGAAAATAAGCAACAGAAACAAGAGTTCTCTACCCTACATATAAAGCTTGCAGGAGTGATGTTGTGCTAAATATAGCTGAAACACAGAGCTCTAGATGTGACAGTTTTAATAAGATCACCCTGTTGTTAGGGGCTACATTTGAGAGGTGTCTGTGTTTAGTTAGAGAGCATATGGGCTGCTATTTCAGATGCTACCAGTGACATGACTGCGTGTGTTTATATATAGAACTAGGTGATTTTTTTTTTCTATCCAACAGAATCTTTCAAATTTATTCCCTGGGTGATCCTGAAACTATTTTATGAGGAAAGGGAAAGGTGGTTCTCAGAACAGTTGAAAGTATCTTGCACTGGGGATGTGGAGGATTCAAGCCCTTTACTTGCCATTCTACCGTTGGAATGCCCCAGCTACAAAGATAGATAGACATTCACATTAAATTTACCGTAACATATCAGTTAGAGCTATTCTATCTCACAGAAAAAAAACACAGAATGTTCATTAAGGAGAGGGTACAAACTTATTCTCCCAGGTTCCCTCAATGTCCTCCATCTCACTCTAACTTCTGGACGACATAGCTTCCTTCTCTCTTGCCTGATGAGTACTTAACAGATGGCATGAGTCAATAAAATATTCTTCTGGGATGCTTACTAAAATACCAGACATCCTGATTCAAGTACTTACTGTGAATCAGACCTACTGCCAGTGGCTTGTTCTGATCACAATTGATTTTTTTGAATCTTTATCCTTCCTTCCAGTTTTGTCAGTAATTCTGTTGAAGAGAGAATTAAAATTCTGGAAGAGAGGGGGTTTTATGGTTTTTGTTTGTTGGTTTGTTGTTTTTTTTGTTTTGTTTTGTTTTTAATAAGAAGAGTGGCTTGTATGACTTAATAGAGCAACAAAAACTGCACCTGGAGATGAGGACTGGCACTTGTTCTAAATCAAATATAGTCAGGAAAACACCTGGTTCCCTTTTTTTTTTTCAAAAAAAACCCTTGTTTTATTTAATCTAAATAGTGTAAATAGTGTAAATGTGCAGTGTATTGTATATGAGACTCCAGTGTGGCATGATTTGACTGAGGATTTAAACAGTACTTCTGGTACCATCTTGTGACTGGTTTAAGGAGATATTCAGCCACAGAAGGGAAGTTCTCATCAGATAAGACCAGATGTACAAAAATGCCTGTGTTTACAGCTCTTCATTGTTTCCTTAAGGGAGTCATTCTTGCCCTCAAAATACAAAGATAATCATCCCATTTGAGTAATACAATGCCCAGTTAATGCCCATTTGAGTAGTACAAAAAGTACAGTAAATATCTGTCCCATAATCATACTGTTACTGAAGTTTATTACATGCTTCCAGTGACAAGCAAAGTAAGTTCTTGAGTGCTTAAATGGTTGAATATCTAAACATATTTGGAATAATGTCAAGTTTGTTTGTTTGTTTATTTGTTTTTCCTTAATTCTTATTTCATCAAGGTTAATATTCCCTGACATATATTTATGAGATAAAATAGATATATGATTTGTATAGAAGTTCTAGAGAAACAAATCACATTATACTAAAATCATAGATTTATTAAGGCTGAAAAGAGAAGACTTTCCACAAATCTATTTTCCCAATATTTTACCTTATTAACATAGAAAGAAAAAGAAAGACTTGTGTGATCAGACCGTATATCTATCATCCACAATAATTTCTGACCAGTTTCAACCAACTCTGAGAGAAAAATGAAAAAAATCAAAGATATTAACTCCCAGCTCCTCAAATGGATTCTTGAAGAGAGAATTTTTTTTTAATAAAAAAATCACAATTTTGTATCTGTCCTTTCCTTCTGGTAGTCCCAGTTATCTACCTGGGCAGAGCCAGGCAGGGCCGAAAATTACAACAAGCTAGCAAAATGTTCTGTCTCATATTTAAAAAGTCACACTGTGCAGTGAATTAGGAGTTTAGAGGCAAGGAACCACATAGCTTTAGGATATCAGAGTTCATTAATTTAACTACTTATGGAATAATCATGATGGAAAAAATGCCTTTGTTTATTTATGTATGAAAGGTTTCTATTGGGAATGAATACCCAGGAAAGAAAGGCTTGCATCAAAAGTTTGACCTTTTTGATATGAAACAGATATTTTAACATACTTCTGTTTGGCAATAGCACTTAAGAAGTTCTGTTTTCATGCCAAAGCAGAATAAAAACAAGTCTAGAACTCAAAATTTGTCAGGAAACAATATTGCCATTCTCTGGAAACCTCTACTTACTGCCCTTATCTAGAATAACTTGCTTAAATCAATATTGACTCCAGTCTCCATAATTTTTTCTTCATCCAAAATGTATGGTTATTTATTCTTTATTATCATATCATCTTTATACTATATGGAATCATTTTGTTAGTATGTTTTATGGAGATAGGGGGAATAGGATTCTTTAAAGAGGATCAATTTGTTTTAACCTCAAAATCATGTTTTTACCCATGTGAAAATAGCCTTTTGCTCTCTATTATATCAGTGAAACTAGAAGCAACATTTCCTTGAGTATGAATCTATTCTTCCAAGATCATTAATGTCAAGTCTTAGCTACTTTCTGAAGTTGTAAAGAGGAAGTCATCAACCAACCTTCACATAACGATGGTTACACAGAATAGTCATTTTCAGAGACATGTAATAACTTGTTATAGCTTAAATAAAATAATATTTGAGTATAATAATACAGGTTAAACATTTATACAAGGTTTTTAATTTCCTTATGAACATAAAATATTTCTTATAATCTATCAAGGTACTACACTCTTTTATTCTAGCATTAATCTTCAACTGTTTTATAAAAAAAGCAACACCTGTAGCCTGGATTAATGTAAAGCTGAGAGTACTTAGTCCCGTTTTTTAGAACAGGAAAGGACAGCTCAATAATGCAAACTGGGAAAATACATAATCTAAATGATCATTGCTAAATCCAAAAAATTTCTAAAAGAAAAAGCTTTGAATATTGTTTTGCAGTTTTACAGTGGTAGCTGAAAAACAAATACTGAGGGGGATAGTATTGAAACAAAATACATCGAGGTAGTTCCCAAATGAATACAACTTTTTGTTATTGTTGCTTTCTATTCTGGAAATATCAAGGTGCATGAGAATTCTACATTTAACTTTGAGAAATTTACCTGAGTATCCAGACACACAGTTAGATCACGATGAAACAAAAATGATGTTTCAAATGTTTTTCCATAGTATATTTCAAAATTTATTTGAATAATGATAATAAAAATAGTAGTAACTCAGCTCATAAAACATGTTTTTTTTTTAATTTGTCATCATTTCATAACTTACCAAGTTTCTCTGTAGTTTTTACAAAATGGAGGAAGCATGAAACTTGAATTGGGCTTGCAATACAGGGATGTACTTTTTAAATTGTGAGATTCAGAATACTGTCTTTCAAGTTATTTTATTATTAGTGCTAATATTGACATTTATTCATCTGGAGGTGGCATTAAGAATATATAGAACTCATTGAGGACTCAGTCTTCTAGAGGTTACTGAAGGAAAAAATGGATGGCTATAAAATATATAGTGATAGTTCTGGAAAATGGTATGAGACAGTATACACTGGGTATATAATAAATATTTCCTTTTGCTGTGCTCTGAATTAAAAAGGAATGTGCTCTGTATTGAACCTTCCTGGAAGGAATGATTCATGATCTTTTGTGTCTATATACAAAGTTTCAGTCACTAAACCTTCCTTTCCAGTCCAGTTTCACTGATCAAGATGCACCACAGTGCTTCTGAGTATACTACACAAGGACACTTCTAACACATTTAAATGAGGATATTCAGATGTATGAAGATCTGGACAGTACAAAGACTAAAAGAGTTCTGTGAATCTACTAAACCCAGAAGTAGTAGCCTGTTTGGAGGGAGCTTGTCTATCAATCTGCTTCAGCATTCTTGGCTTTTTTATATATTTCTCAACCCTTCTAGCTTTCAAGGCCATTGGCATTTCAGAAAGCCCCAACTCACAAACAAAAAGTAGTTTTGAAAAGGAGAGGTATTCAGTTGGCTTCCCTGAAGTGAAACTGCATTTCTTCCTTCGCAGGGTACAACCATATTCTATGTATGCTAAAGTGAACCTTTCTTGCTGCTTCCCGCTAAGGCTGTTTTTTGTTTTGTTTTGTTTTGCTTTGCTTTTTTTTTGTGTGCCATAACCATATTCGCTAACCATATATTCCAAAGAGGAGCAGTTAGTTAATATTCCTCTCTGCACCCAGATTACTAATTATTGTATTCCTGAGTGAGAGAGGGACAGTTCCAGATATCAGTGCTGGAGACTTAATAACACTCTTTCTTTAGAGTATTGTACAGAGTAAGAAGTGGCCTAAGAATCGGTTAATTTTCAGGGCAGTAGCTGAATAACAAATAGCATGATTACAGAGAATTGTTAATTTTGAATTTTGCAACACTGATGTTTATACTCAAAACCAAATGATATATATTTCCTGCACATGTGGGAAAAGATGCATGCTCAGATTTTAAGGCTTTAAGACTTGCCTGTGCAAGTCAGGGGCAGCCTTATCACTTATAAAATAAGTATTACAATGATCATGGATCATAAGATTAGCAGAGGAATGAAACTAAAACTCAACTGACATTTTTTACTGGGTACTTTTCAAAAAAAATACAAGATAAAAATACAAGATAAAAATTGAAAGAAGTATTAAGCTTCATAAATTAAAAATGCATCTGGAAATTAAAAAAAATTAGGTGACGCAAACTGTTGTATTGAAAGTACTTTAAAGGTAGAAAATGCTTTATGCAGTAGTTGTAAAGTTTTCCCTTAGTTCTGTTTTGTCTAAGAAAACATTTTGGCATGTCACAAAACAGTAAATGCTTTTTTTTTAAACTATTGAAAGGAAAGCAAAGGCAATCTGATTCATTGTTTCATTGTATTTTGTATATGATTTGTATCTATATACAGCCTTATAAGATCAGGAATTTTTAACAGTATTTTATACATGTTAATATGTTTGTGATCAAAGACTCTACACATCTTTTTGTGTCTCTTTATATATTTTTAGATGAAAAATTTAGTAAAAGTCAGCATATAATCTTTTCTAGTGCCTACCTATCCATAAAAGAGACCACGCTATGGCATACAAGCCTTGCTGATCTTTACAATTTTACAACTTTTAGACTGCTTTGGAAATTAATGTGTATGCTTTAAAAATACAGTCTTTGAACTTTTAATAAAGCAGATAAATAGAGTATCTAAATGAAACTTTGCTTTTAAATAAGCAAGCAGGTAGATTTCAGCCTTTTTTTTTACAGATAGCTTGTTTATAAGTGTTTTTAGGGTAAGAAACCTATTCATTTGAATATAAAGAGTTTAGCAGATATAGTATTCTGGCTGAGATGCAAGAGCTGATAAATTAATTAATTTTTAACATTTGTGGAAATGACTTGTAAGACTTCCTGTCTTTGAAATTGTTATGTTTTTATGAAAATATAAATAGATGCAGTGACACAGAAAATAACCTCATAGTACATTAAGATCATTAATAGATTCAGGTCTCTGAAAAAGAATCCAGCCTTTTTTTGTGGAATTTGAATAAACCTTGAACCTTTGTAGTAATTTTATAAACGCCACATAGATTAATTCAATATTGAAATCATTATCTCACTCACAAGCACCAAATTATCATATTGTTCTTTATTGGTAAAAAGGAGCAGATAGCTAGTATCTTCCGAAGATATCTTTTTGAATTGGTCCTTGTTCTTAAAAGATCTCCCCAAAATGAAAAATAACATTGATGAACAGCAAAATGATGTTGGCATGTAGTGAGATGCATGTGGCAGAATATGTCCCCCCTCTTTTTGTCTTCTGTTCACTTTCCAAGTTCTCCCAGTGCATAAATCAACTGTGAGAAAAAGGGGGAAAAGGAATATAGCTAGGCTGAATACTAGACAGAGGATTTTGTAAAGACACCTGGAACGTAAGGACATATGGTTTGTAACACTGTTTGGTTATTGGCTAGGCGTTTGTAAGAACATCTTGTTAAAAACCAAAGACAAGAAACAGGAAAAGTAACAAATTGAACAGAGATGCACAAGCCCAGAGGAACTTGTAGATAGCAAAGACAAACCAAAGACCTAAGCTCTCAGATCCCTGATAGATGGGCTGTTAGAGGAACTACGCAACTGTGACCTTGGAGACACTCAGTCAGAACTGTGTAACTGATAGAAGCGAAACAGAAGTATCACGTCTCAGAGAGGAAAAAGCTAATTTTTATAGGCTATTCAGGGGGGATTATGGGAGTAGCTAAGACTTATTCAGGGATTCTTGAGGAGATTGTGGGAATGTGCAAGTCTTATTTTAGGACATTTAGGATAAAACATTAAGAAATGGAATGAAAATGGAAGGTGGGGGTGGTAAAAGAGAGCAGTCATGTGTAACCAAGCTGATAGTCAGGAAGCTTGTCCAGCTGCGTACCGTGTCCGAGCTCCGCAGTCTGTCCTATCTTTCTAGTAAAGTCTATTACTAATTATTTCTCTCCCTGTAGAGCATTATGTGAGTGCTCTCCCTATTCTATCTGCATGTGTGTGCCACCTTCAAGTCAGACTAGCTGACAAGCAGAAGCACAGATGTGGGAACTGAACACTGAAGGGACCGTAGGACCAGCTGAAGAGGGTCAAGTCACGTGTGTCTACAGGTCTGTGTGAGTATGGTTTGTGTGCAAATGTTGCAGTGCCCTCCTCCTCCTGTTGATCTGCTGGTGGTCTATCACTGATGTGCTGGGAACATTTCTGGGAACTAAAACATCTCTCCATGGGAGTCCCAAAGTCAATGGATTTTCTTTTTCTTTTTTTTCTTTTTTTTCTTTTTTTTTTTTTTTTAACAGATATCACTGATATTGTCCTTGGAATTGTTCAAATTCTGGTTCTCTCTTTTTGGAGAATTATATCTCTGTATGTATATATGAGCTTTTTTTTTACAAAGTGATTCCTTTCTGCCTACATTGCAGGATTTTTTACATATTATGGTGGAAATGGGTCTGCCCTTGTTCGTTGTCTTTGTGGTCCAGCTTTGTAAGTAAGATCAGATAAGACCTCCTCAACCAGCTTTATTGCCACTCTCTCCCATTTTCTTGTTGTTATATCAGGACTGTGCAGTTTCTTTTAAATGTAATCTATTTGTTTTCCTTCCCCATTACATTATTACTAATCCAATAACTAGACAGAGCTTTTTTCAGTGGAGGTGTTAAGATAAGTGCTCTATTTATTTATTTATTCTTTAGTAGATAGGCTGTTGGACAAATTTCACTACATAATAGTTGTATTTTTGTTAAAATGTATGTCAAAATTTTCATATAAGTTTATATATTTACATGCTTTTCACGCTTGGGAATAACACTAGGAAAATGCATTTGTAGTGGTCTATTTGTCCATCCCCATTTTCAACAGAATGTCAATCCAGTTCTGCTCATTTTACTACTGTTTACTAGACTACAGAAAAAAAATGGATTATTTTCCACTGACAATCACTCTTTAATGAAAAGGAGGTGATGATGTGTGCAGTGTAGGCAATATCTGCCCACAAGTCATCTTCTACAATAATCAGAAATTCTGTTTCTTATTTTTATTTTATGTGCTGTGACATACCTGTTGTTGCATTACTTAGAGCTGTATAGAGAATAGTAATTTGTCCTTTAACTTTGCATGCTTTTTGGAGTACTTGAAATATGTTTTCACATTTGAACATGGATTGCACTATGCCTGTTTAAACTGAAGGTGTTTACCTTTGAAGGCTGTATTGTCAGGTGAGCTGATCAGATGATTTCATATAAAAATCTATGCGAGTTTACCTGTGTATGTGAGCTTATTTTTTTTCCATGTGTGAAAGAAAAATAATGGAGAGAAAAAGCATCGGAATTCAGAAATATTTAGTAGCTTGACTAGAATACTTTTAAGTGCTCCTGACTGAATGCAGGTTACTTTAGCTATGAGCTAATCTGACCTTGCGTGTGT
>JAUBNY010001036.1:6744301-6755467 GCA_032275445.1 Crypturellus soui
ATCCAGAAGTTACGATGGAGTCTTCCCTCTCTCCTCTTCCTTCTTCCTTAGTTCCTCTTCCTTCTTCCTTAGTTCCTTCTTCTTCCTTCTACCTTCCCTCCTTAGTTCACCTTTTATATATTTTCTTTTACATTTAGGTGGAACTTGAGTGATTCTAGTCATACTTACTTTTGTTATTGATTGGTTCAAAAGGTCTCCCAAGTTAATCGAAAATCTAGAGGGCGTGCTCAGTGAGAAGTGGTCGTTCCTTGGAGTGGGTAACTTCTGGGATGGGGTTCTGTATTGGTATTATAATGAGACTCAAAGTCCATCAGAAGGGACTGATCTGCCACCAGTGGACAATGTGGCTAATCAGCTGCATGATATGACCAGGTTGTCCCCTCCACAGGGAGTATAACAGAGTTTGGCCACAGTGTCTTCACTCCGCTCCACCCTCCACTCACTCATCATCAACACAACACCATCAGATTACCACGTTCGCAAGGAAGCCAACAAAGTTTCGCCATGGTGTCTCCATTCTGCTCCACTCTTCATTTTCCCTTATTAGTATGTGCTAGGAGGGCAGTTGCTAAGGGAATCATGGAAAAGTAGATTCTGCACATACCAACCATCCTGGAAGTGGTAACTGTCCCTCACCTCAGGCAGGCTTCTGTAATGCCATAAATTCTGTTAGACCTAGTTTTTCTCTAATTTCCCATTTCTTGAGCAATTTGAGTTATTTCTTGAGAGACAATCTCTTTAGAGATTCATCAACTTTTAGAAGTAGTTGTACAGTTGCTCTTTTGTTCTTTGCTGACAGAGCTTGCTGACAGAGCACCTGCACTGCCATCCTTGAAGTTGGTTACCTACTAACAAGATAATCCATTCTAGTGTTCCGGATACAGGCCTCCACATATCATAATGTTAGGCACTTTAGAAATGTGAAGTATTAATGATTAAATGAATAGAAACTTCATAGATTTGTAAGGCAGAGGGACAAAATGTGAAGGTGTAGCAGGACTCAGAAGTTCAGGATTCCTTGTTATTAGAGACTAAATAGTAGCGTTCCTCTGCAACAGTTTCCTACTGTGAAAATAAAAAAGAAAAATACTGTTCAACTGTGATACAGTGTTTTTTTCTTATGCAAAAGCATTTCCATGGTAAAGTCACCCTTTTTTTCCTGATAGGCTCTATGGATGTGACTTTTTGGAAACAGTATTAAGTTCATGAAATGTTAACAGCACTATGTTATTTTGGTTCTCTTCAATAAGGAACATTTTTTCAAGAAATGTCCATCCAACTCCTCTATAGATTTATTTTGAGAATCAAAACTCCATCATTCCTCTTAAAAACATTCTTTGTAGTCCTCAGTTTCTTTGAAGTGATTGTATGCAAGAGTATTGCTTTTCTAAATCACTTGATGTAAGTTCCACTCACAAGTTAAATATAATAAACAATGATTTTTAATCACAACTATTCAAGGACACTGTGTTCTTGGAGAATATTTTATAAGAGGGTCTTATTAAATCCTGTTTTGCCCTCAGCAATGCAAGAACTTGTGTTTTCACTTCTGACTGAAAAAAACACACTTCTAAAGTCTCTGCTCCAGTTCTTTGTTCTTTATTTCTCAGCAACTTGTCTTTGTCTGGTTTTTATCTTACTCTCTTTTACTTCCTGCTATTTGTGTATTGATAAACTGAGCAATCTATTAAAGTGAAAGGTACAAAGAACCTAAATCAACCTCCAGCATTTTAGGTCAAAAAACCTTAATTGTTCTTGATCACTATCTGTGTGATTCTACAGACATTAGCTTATCTCTAAAAATGAGAAATAATACAAAAAGAAAATAGTACACAATGATCAAATTAACCTTGCTCATGCAAATTTTATTTTATTATAGTTCAGTCCTTGAATAGAAGAGAGGAAAGAAATATAATGAGAATCTCAGTTTTCACTTAAATAAATAAATAAATAAGAAAAAAAGTAGAACATGTAATTTCAAGATAGTATTTATACCGTTTCATTGTTCTATGCGCAAAAAAAAACAGTTTTGGACAAGAATATGGAACTCTAGTTTCACGTATTGATTCAAGCACATTTCTACCAGAAATTGGTGAAAGGAATGAACTCAGAGGTAATTAGCAGTAAGTAACTACTGTATTTATTTAGACAGTTAAATATTCACTTATGAAGCTCAATATTAAGTCCACCTCTATAAGGAGAAACATCTCCCCTTACCTCCTAAAAAAAAAAATAACTCTCACGGTTCAACTTCTCTTTTAATATTTTCCCACTTTAAATCCAGTAATGTCACCATGAATGCCAGGATTTAAGAATTAGTAGTATATTATAAATTAATCAGTGAAGTAAAAGTAAAGTTTGCATAGAAGATAATAAATATTTTAGGTAGATTTAATTATATACCCTACCAGGAAAGAAGTCACTTGGTTGAATGGAACAACCCATTCTGCTGAGCTTTATATCAGATCAAATACAAAATAACTCTATTGTTATGCAAAACTTATTCGATACATTTTTTTCATAACACAGTATAGCCAAATATTCAACTTCACATTTTGGAAAAACAATAATCTTTTTTTCCTTGTGTTTTAGTGAGGTTCAATTGTTGTAAAGTTTCATCAAAGTAAATGCTCTGAAAAGTAGTTGAAAGTATTTATTCATATAGTCTAGTGTTATTATAAAACATCACTTTTCAAAACATTGTATTTCAGCTTTTTAAGTCCATATGCCATTCATCACAGATTCAGAACATCATAACAAAGTTCACCCAGCAAAATTTGAGCAATCTATATCCATCTCTCAAAAGACTGAGGTTTACGGACTCTGACATTTTATTTCCACTCTAGACACTGTCAAAAAAAGACAAACCAAAATAAAATATAAAAACTAAATAAGCTTTTTTTTTTGAAACGTCTATCTAGTCCTGACATCATATCTTTAAAATTATGCCAGTCAAGGAGGACAAACTTTGGCCTCTCCTTTGAATCAGTGCTATAATGTACTCAGCTGAAGTCCAAACACTTTGATTTGGACCACTGCATTTTCTAATAATTACATAGTTTGTCTTTTACTAAACCTAAATCCTGAGCTCTGAATTTTTAAGTAATAATCTCAAAGATTAAGTCCCATGTTTTGACAGCACGTTTGGACTAGTGAAATGTCAGATGTGACACCTTCTTCTCTGCTCTGCTTTGTCATTACGTTACCTCAGCTGAGTGATTTCACCTAAATAATTGTAATGTTAACGCTTATGGGAAGGGCTTCCAGAGGTAGAGAACGTCCCTGACATCACTGAAATAAAAACATTTTTGTAGCGCTGTATGCAATCGATGATCCAATTATGTAATCCTACAGAAAAATCTAGGGGGACTCCAGTAAGAATAAACTGCCTGGCTGAAAAATCTATTTTGTTTATGCACCCTTGCAGAGGTAAAATATTTAGTAGGATGTGTCCAGCACCTCATAAGGCTCTAAAGTCATCTGTGTTTAAAGGCACTGACTATATCTCGTGCAATCTTACCTTTACTTGCTCCCACTATCAATGTGGTGTTTCCCAGACAGCTAAGATTTCAAAATATAAAATGCATAGCAGAGTGCTGTTTGTTACATTCCTTTCCCGGAGGGAAAGTACAGGTTTTACCTGGCTTCTATTAACCTCCTCTACATTTTCATTTTATTCCAAAAGAATTTCTCATAAAGCATGCCAAAGCAAAAAGAGCTTTCTGGCATAATAAGGTAAGCTGTGTATATATTTAATATTTTCAGTGTATTCTGTGTGGTACGTATTACATTTATCTATGCACAGTCTTAACTAAACGCTATAGTTCTTAAAATCCTCAAGAGTCCAAGAAATTTTCTAGACCAAGTTAATTAGAAAACAAAGAACAGTGCATTATTGCCTATTCTAGATGACCTATAAAGTCTTTAAATAGATTTAGTCTTTAAATAGATTACAAAAGCAAATCTAAATATTTTAAGAAATTCAACTGTCAAGTAAGGAGGGTATGGTAAGAAGTTACAGTTTCATAAATGAAATGAAAGGGAATTTCTTTTACTCTTTCATTTGCAATTCAATGGCATACTGCTACACTAATTAGAAATTGTTGAGATAGATAAGTTACTGACTCTTATCATTTTGCACACTGTCCACACTGCTGACCAACGGCAAGAATATTGGCAGGCTAATTCCTTAAGCTCTTCCCCTCAAAGAAAGAGAACTGAATAAAAAAATGAGGGATAAACAAAATGGACAATAATAAAACTTTGTTCACTTGCTTATCCCTCTCCTTCATCATTATTTCTTCCTGAAGCTCTTTTCAAGGCAGGGAACTTAACTTACATATGGATACAGCCGCATCAGTATTTTTAGCTTTAGAAAGCTAATGATAATCCATGCTGTAAAAAATCCTCCCAGAGCTTGAAGTGGCAATGGAGCCAAAAAGGATTTCTGCTAAGTTGGAAAACTTTATCGCAAATTTGTGCACAAAAGCATTTACTGAGAATCAGTACTGCTGGTAGTGTGAAAATCACTAAAATGTATGCTTGCAAGACTGAGATTCCCGATATTTTAAGAACCTTGAATTACTACAAATTTAAATTATTTGATATGTTGTGCTTCTGTTTGTATAACATGTATATTATTTCAAATCGTATATTATTTCAAATTATCAAAAGAAAATGGACACATAAAAAATGTGTGTGCTGCTTGCATTCAAAATAAATCCCTTTCATGAATATTGTAAAAAAATATTGACTTTTTATAATTGGAAGATTTTAACATTAGAATCACAGAATATGATTCTTAGATGCATACAGTTAAAATGTGTCAACAGGGAATGGAAATGTTATTTTGCTGTGACAGATGAGCATCTTATGTATACTTCACAGATTTATTTGTTGTACTAATTATATGTATTCTTACATTCTAATTACAATTCTAGAAGTTATTAATGAATAAGTATTTTTAGCATTTTAGTATTTTTCTATTATCAACAATATTACATTTGACAATCTTCACAGTGGTTCAATTTCTTTCTTTTTCTCTTATTTTTTTCTGAATTCCTCTTTTTATCCTCTTCCTATTTTAGTTTTATTTCCTCTGTGAACCTTAAGAAATGAAAAAAAAAAAAAGTTCTACTTATAACTCCCAGAATTTTCTGATAAACACTCCTTCTTACCCGAGCAGGTCTCCTGTTGGGAAAATGTTACATGTTTAGAATTTCTACAGCCACTGGAGGAAGGACTTTTCTTTAAATTAAGTTTTATGGAAGAACAATATCTTCTCTAGGAATAACCTGTGATGTTTTGTCCTTGTCTCTGTGTATATTCTAATAGAATTTAAATTTAGCTAAGGTTGTCTATTAACATTTTCAGGTACTTATCACTTTTACTAATGAAATGTGATCTCAGATGATTCACAATCAATGAATATTATGTTGCCATTAGTAACTAAATTACAAAGGGTGTTTGGGTATCCTTATGTTTGGGATGTGAGCATTGGCGTGCAATATTTGATGACCTGGTGTATATTTTATATTGTCTTTTATTCTTTTATTTAAGGAATCCCATCTAAAGAAGATGCTATAAGAACTTAGAATCTGGAAAGCAAAGAATGCATAATGATGTTCCCTCAGGATATGACATTTCATTTGGGATTTTGAAAACTGAATTTCTTTTAACAATATAGTCACCACATTGGAACAGAGTCCAGTGTAACATATCTGTCATCCTTATTCTGCGTAAGCAGTAGAGGAGGGACAGTCCATTCCCCCTTTATTTCTTCCAGTTGCTCTGCAGGAACTAATCTTTGCCAATATTAGGTAAATTCCAGCCAGCCTCTCTAGCTACAGCAATATTTTTCCATTAAAAGTGCCATTCTCTGGCACTGAAGACAACCAACTCTCATCACACTGCTGAAGTCTCCTCTGCTTCAACCTGCATGCCAGCATCCAAAGCATGACTGCATCCAAATTGCATTAAGAATCATGGCCTCTGGATCATGATAATTCCCAAACTGTTTTTAAGAGTCTTTATGGAAGTGCATGCTTGGAAGTACATGTTTGGATCAAAGAGTGCTGAGGATAAGACTTACAGGTGCTTGAATTGTAAACTTTCTCTAGCACTGTATAATTCCTTATAGAAATATAGTTCTTGAGTCTTCACTGAAAAGAGAACTGTTTCTCCTTTGTGCCAGCAATGGGAATAATGGGTGCATGTACCAACAGTTGTAAGGTGCAGAGAGTATTTCTTCATTTGATTCACAACTATAATTTCTTTGATATGATTTAGTATTTTATGTAACAAGATTTTCAGTTGTGCTTTAAGTCCATTCAGTACAAAATGTTCTCTTTCAGAGAATGAGTAATGTTTCTCTTTTAGGTTTGATGTGGAAAAATAATAATAATATAAAAAAAACCCTAAACCTACTCAATTCATGTAGTAAAATGAAGAGTATAAAACTATTCCAATCCATTTTTAACAGATATGTTTCTTCTGAGATTGCTTGTGTTTTCTAGCATGATACATGCCAAAAAAAGCATACTCAAACGCCATTAGAAGGTAACTAAGTATGTCTTTTCTTTGGTTGCCATTATAGGTCTAAATGTCATAGGGTGAATACAAGCCTGTGCTCTTAGGCATATTTTAACAAAGTGAAAGCTTTGTTATTATCCAAACAGGCTATGATCATGGGTTTGATGGGAACCATCCTTGGTTCTCTGGGTCCTCCTTCTCATCCTTTTTGAAGGCTGGAGTTACATTAGCCTTCCTCCAGTCCTTCAGCCCTCAGGCACTTCTCTCGTTCTCCACGTCCTTTCAAATATGATTGAGAGTAGATTAGTAATGGTGTTTGCCAGCTCCCTCAGCATTTGTGGGTGTACCCCATGAGGGTTCACAGAACCCTCTGTGGATGCCTACAGAGGGTCCACAGGCTTGTGGTTGCTTAGCTGATCTCTGACTGAGGCGAAGGCAGCATTCAATACTGCTGCATTTTCTGTGTACTCTGTCATGAGGGCACCTGGATCCTTTAAGCATCTGGCCCACATTTCCCGTATTCTTCCTTTTGTTACTACGTTTTACTAATTACTAATGTATTTATAGAAGCACTTCTTTCTGTCCTTGTCGTCTGTATACTTCCTTCTTACATTTGAATTTTGCCAGGAGCTCCTTTTTCATCCATGCAGATCTGCCCCCCCTTAGCTAACTTCTTGTTCATTGGAATGGACTGTTCTTGAGCTTGGGGAAGGTGACACCTGAATATTAACCAACTTCTTGGACTCCTCTTCCTTCTAGGACTCTATGCCATGGGATTCTTCCAGACAGCTTCCTGAAGGGACAAAAATTTGCCCTCCTGAAGGCCAATGTTATGACTCTGTTCTTTGTCCTGCTCCCTTCTCTCAAGACCCTGAACTCCAGCATCTCATGGTCACTGCAGCATTTTGCGGATAGAGATATTTTTAAGAAATATTTTTAAAATTAAACTGCACATTGCAAATTTACAGATTTCTTCTTTATTTGCAGAGGAAGAGGTGATAATTTGGGAGGTTGTAGCTAAAACAGAAGATAGATAGAATTGAACATTGGTAGTCTTTGTGGTAGTTACCCATCCAAAGGGGCTTGCACATTTGAAGAACCTTGATATTTTCCAATACCATTTGTGATGAAAATGCTGCTTTAATCTCATAAGTGATAATAGGATTTGTATAGAAGACTTTGCATATTGTGTTTCTGTTTGCTTATAACATGGAAATCCATCAAGCACAGTAACTGACATTTATTGATATCCACTCCCTTGCCAAAAAAAAAAAAAAAGGCGGGGAGGAGAAATTGAAAAGCCTTGAAGAATAATTTGAGAGATTTGGGTTTGGAATTGTAAAAAATCTAAGTATTTAACTTCTGTTAAGCGAAGCTATATTTTGATGTTTCATGATGACTATGTATTTAAAGGTGGATTGTGCCTTTGGGCAATATCCTGTAATAGAAGAAATTTGTGATGTAAACTAGAAGGATCATTCCCAAGCACAGGTTTTCTAGGCTTTCCTCATGTTTGCTGGAGGGAAGGGAGTGTGCTACATGAGTCATTTACAAGTTGCAAGGCACTGAAGAGCTGCAGCCCTGCACAGAGATACCTGTGGGAAAGAGTCAAAAGCAAGATTCAGAGAATCTTTGTGTGACTGCACTGAGAAAGGTGCAAGAAATCCTACTGCTGTGCTAGGTGTTGTCACAGACTAATGACTGACCTCGGAGGAACAACAGAGTTATTCTAGAACATGGTATTTTGGAAATCTTCATATTTGGGAGATGGAGAAAATCTACTGTGATTGTGAAAAAGAGACCGCCATAGTCAGGATGAAAGTTAGAGATAAAAAAAATATATATTGTAAATGTTGCTTAGCACGTCAGTATATATTTTCAAAATTACTGATCTCAGCTAACCTGCTGAGTAAATCTTCCCCTGTGCATGGAATTTCCCTGAATTTATACAATGGCAGATAGGATCAGAGACAGACATCTATCTATGGTGAATTGTCTTTTCCACAAAAGAGCAAAATTTTTTAAAAAAATCAAAATTATGTTGTTTTATGTGCTTGAATTTTATTTTGAAGGAGTGTCTTTACCTGTGTTTTGTCCAGTGCACTTATTGCTTGGAATACTTATGTGATGTTTTCAGTTCTCTCCAGGGCAATGTGAATAAAACAGGATAAACAAAAATCCTCTAGCCTCCAGCAACCTGCTATAGATTGTGATCATGTCAGATCTCATTATCTAACCAATGTTAGTGCTTGTTAGTAACCAGTATGGCAGGAAGGGGTTGGGAGGTGGAAAAAAAATAAAAAAAATAAAAAGCTATGATACAGCTGTACATATGTATGGATATATGTATACCTTGTGTGCAAAAAGAAATAGTGAAACGGTAATAACAAAAGTAATTTTTTTTCAGGAAACATCTGAATGAGTATCACCTGTGCAACCTTATCATACCTCATGGTGCACAAGCATTATGGTAAAGAACAACTGTATAAGTACATACACACTTTTTTCATACATCTTTCTCTCATAATATAAGAAAAACAATATTCAGGATTCAAAATAATGTAAGGAAGGGCATTGTTTGTAGCTTGCATCTCATTTGTATCTCCAAAGACTGATATAGATGAAGGCAAGAAAAAGAATAGTGTTAAGGGTAGAGAAACACACATGCTTCATTGGTAAACTAGATTCTGATTTGACAGAGATTCGTGTTGTAGTTGGCAAATCACTTAGAATTAGAAAAGATGAATATTAATTATGTTTGTTCATTTTCTGAGTGTCCAACCAGAGCACCTGGTATCTGACTCACAGAAGAACAAGCTGTTTATTTCCATTGCTTCTACCAAAGTCAGATCTCTCCATTTAGATGACATTTTTTAAAAAATCTTTCCTTCTCCATTTCTCAAATTGCCACATTTTCCTCTCCCTTTCTGTACCTAAGATTGATTGCTTCTTGAGTTACTTCTTGTCTTGCAAAGACACTCTTTTAGGTACTATGTCTGATTAAGCCTAAAAAGGCTCTGCAATGCCCTCAATGCCCTCATATTCTTAAAGCGTCAGTCATCAGCCATCATATAATTCTGTCTGATGCACCACAAATAATACATCTGAAAGCATGTTTTGAATTTTCTACAGAGAAATTGTCATATAGAAAATTAATGCACCAGAGCAGATGGTGCAGACCAGTGAATTTGATCATAAGCTGCCTTATCTCACACTGTTCTCCAACTTATTTATTACAAAACTCACACACCGAGACATGCTCATTATAAGTTGCACTCATTAATTAACCCTTCCAAAAAAAGAGCAAAAGGCAACAATTTTGAAACTAGGAAGATGTTTTGACCACACAAAATTCTCACTAGGCTTTAATAGAGATGTCACTTTTGGTTTATTTATATAAAAAGAGCATGTGGGGAGAAGAAAAAAAAAGTAATTTTGAGGATATAAAGCCTGTTGAATGTTGTGTGCTTTGATCATGTTTTTTTCAAAGGCTGTAGTACTCAAGGGGTAAAAAGAGCGAACTTTGAAGAGTACAAAGAATTCAATGGTTTAGAGCTCCTCCCTCTTGAACTCTTCTAACCTAACAATAGGAGTTAAAAGGGTGCACAGAAGTGCTAAGGAATTTCTAACTATGTTTTCTTCCATTTCCCTACTGAGTGGGTGTAACATTCAGGTACTTTATTTCCCCTTTTTTAAATAGAGTTGCCTCACTTTTATTTCGGTCATTTATTACTGGATTTTTTACTTGCATTGTGCTCGGCCACTTAGAAGTTTCAGTTGAAAAGGTGGCAATAGAAGAAGTCAGTTAGCTTCACTATATAACTAAATACAGTACTTTAAAAGCACAGTAAGAGAAGGAGAAAAAGTGCAGAATTTTGTGGAAATTAACAATGAGTTTGTAAGAAAGGGCAAGAACAGTAACAATAAATGCACAGGAAAATAGAAGAAGGAAGAGTCTTTAAAAATATATTTTATTGTAAAATAATTTTCCATATTTGAAGTTGATTTAACATGAAATAAAACACTTTTTGCCATTTTCAAAGTTACACCAATTTAAACATGACAAAACTTAGAGAGCTAAGATATTAAGACAGCTGGTGGTTTGAGACTTCTGACATTTGTCTAACATTGTCCCATAGCTGTAATATTTTGACAAAGACTTTCACGTTATTATTTTATTTGTCATTAATTGCCAGTCTAGTTCTCTCTTTCTTATGTTTATGGTAACTATGGACAAAATCTTGGCTTACCTTATGACTCTACAGTTACACTGAATTGTTCTGGAGGCATTACACATACAAATTAAAGCAAAGTCGAATAGATTTAGCTGGGAGAAAAAAACTACATTATAATTATTACTATTACTACTACTACTAATACATCAGGTAATGTTTCAGCTGACCTCTGGCAATGCAACAATACTAGTAGACTTGTTTCCTAGAGCTCAGGTTTGCATGAGATCATGAACATGGCGATTGATATGTAGCAAGCCAATCAATACAGTGCTCAGCTCCATCTAAGCACTAACTTCTTGGAAAGACAAGCTTCTTCATGTGAAGAAAGACTAAGTATAGTGAAAGAAAAAGGAGAGGAGAGGAGAAGAGAGGAGAGGAGAGGAGAGGAGAGGAGAGGGGA